>CABHPH010136897.1:0-23629 GCA_902168325.1 Peromyscus nudipes
TGAGTGAACCAGCTCACCATGCTGTCCAGTGACCACATGTGCATCAGAGCAGGCACATCCCCCGCTAAATAAGTGAACAACTGCAATAAAAATTTAAAGGAAAATTCATTCTTCAGATGGTAAAAATTTGACAATAGTGTGAAGATAGTCATCATTATATGATAAATATTAAATCATTTTCAAAATCTAACTTTGGTGCCGTGTTCAAAAGACCATAAATTGATATAAAATGTTTGAGGAGTTCTGGATCATAAATTTATTTCTTGGGTGAAGAAATATTTGAGTGAAGGAAAAAAAAATCCAACATTTCCTAAAAACACAAAAGAACTTAAACCCAAATATTTTTATAGTATAGAAGGCCATAGGTTTGTTCCCCACATCAGGAAAGGGAGGAAGGAAGGAGGGGGAGGGGAGAGAAGAGGAAGAGAAGGGAGATTTTTATGTCAAATATAAAAAAATTAATTAAAATTGAGAATAATTTTAATATAGCAGATTTTTTTCTTGGTCCCTTGAGTATGTTCAATTGAAATGTTATCACCTACATTAGGTGTTTCAATATTTTAATTTCATATGTTATTTTGAAAATTCAGAATTTCATGGAAAGTAAAAAAAAATCATTGAAAAAAAGTGACCTTTTCAGAAAAATACCAGTGAAACAATATTACACACAGAAAGATGACTAAATTTATTGTTAAAACTCATGAAGATGTACGAACAATAATGATGCTTAAGTTATCTTTTAAATATTCAGATTATCAACATAAATAAGTACAAAACTGTATGCATGCTTTTATTTTTTTAAGGATATGCTTATTTACGATGGATTTCAACAGCAGTAATTTTTCCTCTGCTAATACACATCAGTGTACCCTTTCACCACCAAAATCCCCACATTTAAAGAGAATGACATCATCCCTCCATTCATGGCCACTGTATTCTGGTTGGAATGTTATCCACAGATGCATGAGCAGAACCAACCCCGCTACTCTCGGGCCTGAAGCTGTTCTCATCTTTGCCCATTTCTTGGCAGAGGAATTCGAAGGGTGAGTACAAGTGCTTTGTTTTGGCAGGGTTCCCACAGCAATCCGGATGCACATTAGTGCTTAGAAGCTGCCAGAACCCACTGAGGAGAGTGTATCCAAGGTACCATCTTTCCTTGTGCAAAAGGGCACAATGCTAAAATGGTGAGTCTCAAAATAAGCTCGCGGTGAAGGTGTGCTGTCCCTGAAATAACCCGAATGCTCTTGCGGCTCACACGTTGGCACTGTTTCTTGATATCTGTAAAACTGATGCATTAAGTGAGCCACAGAGCTGCAAATGGTTTCCGCACACAGGATGTGGAACCATGAAAACAATCAGCCATATGCACAGTGCAAGGGCCGGCTTTCTCTTCCTGAAGCCCACCTCAGCACACTTCTGACTCTGTGCCTTCGATCTGCTAATGCAGCACTGGAACTGTGAAGGACTCCAACAGCCCCAGCCTCCAAAGCATGGGTATTAGATATCACTTAGGTCCTTGATGCATTTCTGTTTGACGTTCACCTTTAAGGCTGGTGCTTATAAAGTCGGTATTCGTGCAATTCTGTTTGTAATGGTTTATTTGCATCGTGATTGTGATGGCCCAACATCCTTTTCCCTTTATTGTATCTTCATTACCTTTAAGTGTGCTCATTTAAGTTCCCCAGATCCTGAAGGATTTACCTCTGCATCCTCCATGTGTTTATTACATGGACTGTGTTCACAACTACTAGATATTGACTTTGAAAATGTTGAATACACTAGGAAAGGGTACCAAGTAACTTAAAGTGTAAAACTTTTCCATGATCTAAGCCGTGTGTGTTGACATCACACTGTTACTGGAGATACTCAGTATTTTACCTTAAACCAAGATCTGTTTCTCAAAAGTCCTAACTCATGTGTATAACTGGATCCAATCTCTAATTGGATGTCTTGGAAATATCACAAAATTAACAGGCTTCAAACGTTATGAACTGTTCTCTTGTGGTCTTGAACTTCAATGTTGCTTCTTTGAGTATGAGAGGCATCTTGATTTTCCTCCCCCTATCTCTTCTCCATATC
The DNA here is from genome assembly GCA_902168325.1 of Peromyscus nudipes. Taxonomy (NCBI): domain Eukaryota; kingdom Metazoa; phylum Chordata; class Mammalia; order Rodentia; family Cricetidae; genus Peromyscus; species Peromyscus nudipes. The sequence continues at coordinate 2,080 of CABHPH010136897.1, forward strand.
CACTCCAGATAGAAGCCCATTTTTCTTTCAAATGTGTTTTCTTTTTTTAAATATATTTTTATTAATTCTTTGAGACTATCACATGTATACAATGCATACTGATCATACTCCCCACTCTTCCCCCAACTCCTGCCAGATCCATCTTCTCACACTCCTTCCAACTTCATGTCCTCTTTTTAGTTATTAATTTTTAATAACCCATCAAGTCCAATTTCTGCTGCACATATATTGTAGGCTTAGAACCATCAACTGGAACATAGATGATCTACCAGGGGTCACACTTTAAAAATGGACTCCACCTATATCAACAAACAAAAGCTCCTCAGCTAGTCAAGGGGGTGTCATCAAGACCCCTGCCCAAGCCATGCTGGAATATTGACTAGATTAATCTTGTGCAGGTCTTGTGCAGACAAGCACAGCTGCTGTGAATTCTTGAGTGTGGTGGTCATGTAGTGTCTGGAAGATACCATCTCACCCGATGCTTCTGATCCTCTGGCTCTTACATTCTTTCAACCCTCTCTTCCACAATTATCCCTGAGCCTTGGAAGGAGGAAGTGGGATGCAGATGTCCCATCTTCAGCTGAGCATTGCACAAACATTTGGTCTTAGTAGACCTAAGTTAGACTATGCCCACCTAGTTACTTTTTATCTGTAAACCCCAAGTATTATATTCATAGCACTTAAAAAGAAAATGTCTTGAGTAACACAACACAAATGAATAACTAAGAAAATGCATTCCATGAAGTTGTCAGAAGAATAAGATTAGCTTAGCCTTTCAAATCTCACCCTGTTGCTTAATTATCATACCTTCTGAGGGCAACAGCCTCATCCTTTTTGCTCTGAGGCTATAAGATAATGTCTGGAATATAGTTGGCACTAAGAAATAAATGTTAATTGAGTAGACTAATGGTTGAAATATTCTTAGTAGTAAAGGAGAGTCCATTTCTAGTTCTCAGAATTCTGTGACTATACCTTTTCTTAGTCACTGAGCCTATGGGTGCCATTTTTACTTGAGCCCCCACATTCCACTCCCTGGCCCTCAAAACCTTACAACAATATCATAGTGAAAAACTACATTTAGTCCAACTTCAAAAGTCCCCACAGTCTATCACAGTGTCAACACTGTTTAAAAGTCCAAAGGTCAAAGTCTCTTCTGAGACTCATGGCAATCTTTAACCCTAATCTCCTGTAAAATCAAAAACAGATCACATACATCCTACATATTTAATGACACAGAATGTACATAACATTCCAAAACAGAGGGAAAGGAGCTTAGTGAGGAAATACTAAACCAAAACATGACCAAGAATCAGCAGGGCAAACTCCAAATTTTGCATCTCCCTGTTTGATGTCAATGTGCTTGCTCTTCAGCTCCTTTTCAAGTCCTTTTCAGCCTTGTTGATTGCAACATACTCCTCTTTCTTAAGCTGCTTCTACATCTGATCCGTAGCTTTCTTTGGTAGGTATCTCATGATGCTAGCACCTCCAACCTCTTGTGGTTTCCAAGACATTCCAGGCTTCATCACAACTCCATGCAGTGGACACTCTGGGCCTCAATTCGGGGACACTCTTGACATATATTTGGCCTCAGTGGTTTTTTTAGTTGCAGAAGGAGATTCCATACCCCTTTCCTTATGTCCTTGACTCTAGAGCCAGAACCACATGGCAGAACATGACAAGTTCTTATGCTTGATCCGGCACATGTGGGTAGAGAGCATGATTGATATATACTGTATGAATGTGTGATAGTCTCAAAGAATTAATCAACTTGATCCTCCTTTCAATTACATCTGTATCAGCTTTCTGTTGTTGATGGATTCAGTCCATCAACTTAGGCTTTTCTTTAATTCCCTTTCACAAGTTGGAAGCATAGCTGGGTAGAGTCTTGCCCTGAGGTCACCACTCCTTCTATTCCATTTAGCATCAGGCTTTTGTTTAAACTCTGTATCTCCTTCAACACTAGACTTAGCTCCATTACACTTCCAGTTGCTCCTTTTCTTCTCAAACTGTGCATTTCATGTTTCAACCATCAGTCTACTGATTTACATTTATTTATTTAGTACCAACTATATTCCAGGCATTATCTATGGCCTCAACATAAAACAGAGCAAAAATAATGTGAGATTAATAATAATAATAATAATAATAATAATAATAATAATAATAATAATAAAAACTGTGTATTGGGATTTGAAAAGCTAAGTTTTGTCCAGCTTGGTCCTTTTCATTATAGATCTACATAAGAGTGATTACTAATAACCACATTATAGAGTCAATATTAGGCTGTCTTGAAATCTCCTCTGCCAAGGTCATTAATCCAAAATTCTTCAATTTCATCTTAAGCAGATTTTTTTGGACAAGGGCAGAAAGCAGCTACATTCTTTTCCAAAATATCAGAAGAAAGGTCTCTAGGCTACTCACCAATATACTTCCCTTCCAGATTCCCATGGTTAAAATTGCCCTCAGCACTGTCTTCCATGCTTCTACTAGGATGGCCCATTAAGTCCCATGTAAAGTGTTCAACTGCTTTCCTAATCCACAGTCCCAAAGTCTTCCATATTGCTCTACAAGGAACATGGTTATGCCTGTCACAGCAATATCCCAGTCCCTGGTACCAACTTCTGTCTTAGTCACTATTACATTTCTGTAAGAGACTCCATATAGTCAAGGCACTCTTATGAGAGAAAGCATTTGAGTGGGAGTTAGCTTAAAGTTTCAGAGGTTTAGTCCATTATCACGGCAGAACGCATGGTGGCAGCAACATGCAGGTAGGTGCTGGAGCAGTAACTGAGATCTACAGCCTAATCTGAAGCCAGGCAGAGAGAGAATGGGCCTGGTGTGGGCTTTTGAAACCTCAAAGCACACCTCCTAGTGACACACCTCTTCCAAAAAGGCCAGACCTCCTAGTCCTTCTCAAATAGTGCCACTTCCTGATGACTAAACATTCAAATATATGAGTCTATGGGGGTCAATTTTATTGGTAGTACCACATGCCTCAAACATCTTTGAATATTTCTCAATTCATATGCTTCATCCTTAAAAACGCATACACAACTTGCATTTTCATCCTATACAGCCATGGCTGTTTTAATATGAAATCTCATTTCTGTACTAATGCTTATTTTCTCTTGAATCTGGGTTCCAAAAAGACATATCAAACTTGCCTAAAGCTCCAAGTCATCCTATACCTGGAACACCTCCATCTCATCAGCAATGGAGGCAAAAGGACCCCAGTTTGGAAAAAAAAAAAAAAAAAGACAAGTTTTTCTTTCTATCACAATTTTATTTGCATATCAATAAAATCCTGCAACTGAATTTTCTACCTGTAAATGTTTCCAAAGGTCAAGTTTGGAAATTTCTTTTTAACAAACATCAACTGAGTTCATCCTCACACTGACAGCTATTGAGATGAAGCGTAACTAAACTCAATGTGAATGCCTGATATAATTGTTGACTCTAACTGAAAAAAAAGATATGGACCTCGTGGAGACAATCTTTGTTTTACTGCAGCATTACTCAATTTAAGTAATTCTAAACACTGGAAATAAGATTCTTTATGAAGTTTTTTTTAAACTATGAGTAATTAGGTTAGGAAAACTGGTTTAATGCATACAGCAATGTTCTAAAATAGTCAAATATTGCTGAAGTGGCAAATATAAGTTTCATCACAACTGAGTTCTAAGTGCATTTTTCAACTCATTTGTTTCTAAAGTTCTTAATATCTTAGTTGTATAAATTCATTCTCACTGAACACACATAAAACAAGTAGTTTTAATATTGTTCTCTTTACTATCTTTACAACTGCAAAATAAAAGAGTAAATATTTAATTAAAAATATAAGTAATTAAATACATTTGAAAAATTAAGCAGTAATATTTATCTTGTAACTTCACTGATATGAGATTTCACAGTATTTCTAAGATCTACTAGAATTTTCTACATTCTTGTCATAATCCCCATTGTGTGTGTGTATTTGAAGGTATACATGGGAATTTATTTGCATAACTACCTAAGAAGTACCAAACCTACTAAATAGGAATGTTGACTTTACCCCAAACACATACCCTTCTCTTCTCCCTTATTCCTATAGATTAGTGTCATTAGCAAATTTACTAACACAACATTCTAATTTTCATATTAGAAATACATGTCAATGAACACTAATAAGCACCAAAGTGGAAGCAGATTTACTGAAGTATTTTTGGAGAAGTTTAGAGCTGAAATATTAACTCCAACAATAATGAAAATTCTCTTCCTAATAAAGTTCTTTCTATACAATTGGTAAAAAACCAAAATGTGTGTGTGTGTGTGTGTGTGTGTGTGTGTGTGTGTGTACATGCACACGCATGTGCATTATCTTATTCTGAGACTTCATACTGAAGTAAAACCACTTGGATTCTGCACCCTGTGGAATTATAAGGACAAGGCTTCTCTTGTCTTTGATTGCACACTATAGGCAAAGGGAATCTTCTTATAGCATTTCCTTCTTTGAGGGGAGGAATTGAGAGTTTCTGTTAGTCTAACAGAGGGGCTCCCACATGCCAAGCACTCAGTACTCCTGAGCTAAATCTCTAATTTCTTTTGTGGTATTTGGTTTTACTTTTAACTATTGATTATTTGTGCAAAATCAGGTTTGTTTAATAGTGTTAGCTAGCTAAGCAGTGTTGGTGCTTGGCTTTAATCCCAGCACTCAGGAGGCAGAGGCAGGAATATCTCTGTGAGTTCAAGGCCAGCCTGGTCTACAGAGTGAGATCCAGGACAGGCACCAAAACTACACAGAGAAACCTTGTCTCAAAAAAAAATTGTTAGTTATCTCTCCATTTATTCAACAAAACTTGAAAACTTGACTATCTTCTGTGTCTTTCTCTAGTTTTTTTCTGACTGAATATTCTTTCAAGTTTTTAGATTTACTTATTTTATGTTTATGAGTGCTTGCATGCATATATATATATATATTCCATGTGCCTGCCTGCTACCTTCTGAGGTCCCAAGACAGCATCGGATCCCCAGGAACTGGAGTTACGGATAGTTGTGAGCTGATATGTGGGTGCTGGGAACTGTAATTGGTCCTCTGCAAGAGAACAGGTACTCAGCCACAGAGCCATCTCTCCTGCCCCGGACTGAAATTTTTTTAATTTTTTAACTTTATTTCTTATGATTATGTGTGTATGTGTACAATGTGTGTGCATGTGTGTGTGCATGTGTGCATGTGCATGTGTGCATGTGTGTGCGTGTGTGTGTGTGTGTGTGTATGTGTGCGCGCGCATGTGTGCACGTGTACCATGGTGAGCATGTAGAGGTCAGAGAATAAATTTATGGAATCTCTTACATCCTTCTAGTCTGCATACTAGAGGTCAAACTCAGGTCAGGAGGCTTGCATGGCAAGAGCTTCCAGCCACCCAGCTATCTCACCAGCCCCTGACTGAACATTTTTATTTAATAAAATAAAAGTCTTCACAGAAAGTACTATTTACATGCTAACAAAACATGTCAAGTATAACAGAAACAGGAAAATGTGCTAATATTTAGTGTACTTCATACAAAACTACAAGCTGATTTTGTGTTCAAAGAACTATATCATTTTGAGGAATGTATGATACATAAATAAAACCTAAATTGAAAGTATTAGGTATGCTGAAGGAGAGGGGGAAAATACTAGATGCAGATGGGAAGGTTTCCTTTTAAGAAAATATGGAGAATGCTAAAGGGATAGTATGATTACTAGAGAATTCTACTTGTGGTGTGAACTCAAGTGGGTAGAGTTACAAATCCAAGGCTACTTGTAGCTGGAGTTTTCCTGTGTCCACCCGGCTCCTACAGCCGCTCAGACCCAAGTAAACACACAGAGACTTATATGACTTATAAACTGTATGGCTGTGGCAGGATTCTTGCTATCTAGTTCTTATACCTTAAATTAACCCATTTCTATAAATCTATACCTTGCCACATGGCTTGTGCCTTACAGGTGTCTTTACATCTTACTTCTCATGGAAGCGGCAGCTGGCAGCATCTCCTGACTCCACCTTCCACTTTCCAGAATTCTCCTCTCTGCTTATCCTGCCTATACTATACCTCCTGCCTGGCTACTGGGCAATCAGTGTTTTATTTATCAATCAATCAGAGCAACATATTCACAGCATACAGAAAGACATCCCCAGCAGCTACTGATGTGGGAAATGCCCTATACCACTCTACCAGGAAAGAAGATTAATGGACTCCAAGGGCAGCACCTGGGAGATGTGTTGGTGGGAGTTTTATGGCTCTTCTTTCTTCTAGGTTTCATGGTTATGGTGAAATAGAAAACAGAGTTAGAGAGCATATGGAGTGTTGTGCTTTTGAGAGGAGAAGTGAACGGACGAAGCTGTCACCCCAGGATGGTGGGAATATAAAAGGACCAGAGATCCAGAGCAGTGACATGGGACACATTGTCTGTCTGGAACTGTGATGTTATTGACAATGAGCTCTCTCCAGCCTCCCTCATCTATCCCAGTGGATTTATTATTCAAGGAGATTTGCTTGCTTGGGCTGTACCCAGCTTGTGACCTTCTGCCTAGGCTCCCAGGTGGCTAAGGACACTGATGTGTTCCATTGTGCCTCCCTTGAGAAACTGGATTTAACCAGGATTTGTGTTTTGCTCTGAAGAAAGATGGAAAAACGATGGAAATCTATATGGGATGATCATAATATGATTTTCAGGGGAAAAAATAGATCATGGTGGATTGCATATTGTACATCCTTGTAAGGTCATGGGACTGCCGAAAATCAGGTATCACCCCACACGATTCATTACTCTCAGAAACAAAACTTAAAGGAATTGAGATAAATTAGCTCCATTTTAACAAAGAACATCCGTACACAAGGCCTTATGGATTTTTTTTTGCTTGCTTTTGTTTTTATTATCTTGCTAACAGGCATACAGAAAGAGTCAAGAAGAAGGATAGACAATAACAGATATGAAGAATTACCACTGTAGGATTTGAGACTGAATTTAAGAATTTAATAGACCCCAAACTGGCCTGAAAAACCAATCTATCCATTCTGAAAAGCTCACTTAGGAAAGGCCAACTTAGCAGGAATTTATCTCAGCAGCTGGACTAGCTGCTGCATTTTCCAAACAAGTACTATAATTCTCCCTCAGTCTCCATCACAAAACACAGTTTTATTGAAGTTTCAAGGTAGGAAGAAAAAAAGCCCCATGAGTTTATGATCAAATTACTGGCAGCATGTGGTGCCAGAAATGCAATTAGTCAATGATTCCTACATAAATCTCGTTTATAGGTCAGTAAGTAACGTGAAATGTTGATGTTAAAGAGTGTTCTATTTGACACTAAATATTTTGAAGTCCTGTTATTTATGAGACAATGCAAAGAGCATTTTACATGAATGTTGATACACACTATCCAAGTACCACATTTAAATTATGAAGCAGGGCTTCAAAATACCAACATGGGAAACACAGTCAATCACAGTGCAGCGTTCTACATCCAAATGTGTTAGATCAGAAACCACCAATGAACTCGAAAGAGCATTAACCTGGAATTGAATCCCAAATTTGTCTGATTCCTACTCTGCCTACACTCAGAAGATGAACACTGTCCTAGTAACAAAGGTATCACATGACTTAAGTCAACCTGTGGGATACTATGCTGAAATGTATGAGATCAGAATGGGATCATCAAATAGACTCAGCTGAATATTGTCCTGAAATCTAATTCTAACATCTCCTGAAAGGTTTTCTTGAATTCGTAAAGAATTATAAAATACGTGACCACTTCAGTAGTGAAAGCTGTTTTCTAAACTATAAATAACTAAAGACACATTTTGACCAACCATGATTAAAAAACACCATATTCCAAATTTTATGTTTTTTATTTTTCTTTAAAAAGGAGCCTCCAAAACTTTATAAGCTTAAGAGTTCATTAAAATATGAAATTTCCTACCCAAATAAAATAGAAAATCTCTCATCCAGGAAAAAAAAATTTATGGACTCATAGCTAAACCCACGTGCAGTGTACAACTTATAGCCTGGAGAATATGATCTGATCATTCGCAAAAGTGTGTCTGTTATTTGGAGCACAGAGAAGAATTTGAACTGTTAGATGCCCTCTTTGTAGGCATTGCGTGTGTAAGTCCAGTATGTGTGGCTAGACTGCTGCTGTGAGACACCGGTGTCAGTCCCGGTGCCTTGCAGGGTCTCTAGCTCAAACAGCCTCGCTCACAATACGGCACAGAGTCGACACAGCACTATGCTACACACCCTCCAGCAGCGACCCTGCTAAAGAGCATCATTAGCTTGTAAATCACTATTCTGGGTTATGAAAATCCACATAATCACAGAATTAGAAGAATATTTAAAAATATCAGAAACCACCAAATGAAGACAGTCTATGGAAAACCCAATGACCTCCCCCCACCAAAACAAAAACAAAAATAAAAAGTTTCACCCAGGCAGCTTTAACTGCCATAGGGAAGGCGACCTCAGATGCAGCTCTGACTGCTGAAGTTCCTTCTCACTCAGAATCAAAATTCAGCTGCTGTTCATCCTGCATTTATTGTACACAGTCAGAGTTTGCTCATCTATTGACACTTGTGACTTCAAATATTTGAAGGTGTCCCCCCATCTCCCGGCTGAGTCAGTCCCTCTAAGCCATCTCCAGATCTATTCTCAGTAACATCCTCTCCTTGCTACATCTTCAAGACATGAGAAAACATCATCTTCAAGTCACACATTTGTTGTTGACACGGTTAACCAGTCAAGAGCATGTGTCAAGCCACTGGAGGAAAGGGGCTCTGTCAGAGACATTTGGAATTTTAAGTGGAAAATTTCCAATTTGAACCTTGGTTGATATCAATTAATTATCAAATCTTGCAAAACTGCACTAAAGTTTCCATGCTTCCCTCCACCACTTTGTAAACATCGCTCACCATGAACACACAAATTTTACATCTCTTAGTTCTCTTTGATATGCAAGCTGTTAATATCATTTAAGTGTTTTGGGTTTTCCAAAGAAATAAAAGTCAGGAAATAGAAAACTATTGTGTTGGGTGGCAATAATTCTATATTTTCCTCATGATTCAAATTAAAGAAAATTGATGTGTACATTCTGACTCACATGGTTGCATTTTGCACATGCATATATGCACAATCAAAAATGTGTGTGTGAGCACGCGCACACACGCACATACGCACAGTCTCCTGGCTGCTGGACTCTTGGTAATTACTTTCTGAGCTCTCAGCTCTGCTTCCTCCCAGCTGCATACTGAACACTTTGCAGAATGCTGAGAGCGCTGTGTTTGTCAGCAGCAATTTTCAAAAAGGAAGAAGAAAAAGCATGCTGTACATTTCTGTAAATAGAAAAGTGTCTGAATATCAAGACTAAGCTTTTAGCTCTAAAGCTCTTTGATCATTCATCCATGCCCTCACTTGGACCGGAGGAAACTGAGGCCTAAGGAAGGAAATCAACTTGTCCAAAATCACAAGGCTTCTTTGTGTCAGGTTCAGGCTTTGTTCCATGACTATGCTACAAACCAAGCTATTCTGTACATGGTTCATCATGAAGATTCATTGGCATGGTGAAATCATCACAAAAGGATGCCATTTCCCAAAAGATGGTCCTGGTAACTTACAAAAATCATGAGAGAATCACCTCGTGGTGAATGAGGACTGAATAAGAGTCTAAGAGATACAACAACAGTCAGACCTCAGGTTTAGTGACCCCAGTTAATGCTCTCAGTTGTAACCTGAGAAAAGCGCAACACCATTGCCCAGCAGAACAATTCTGCCTACAACAACACCCTTCACAGATGCTCTGTATTAGCAAATAAGTTTAAGGGGCTGGGGAGATGGCTACAGTTAAAAGTGCCTGAGGCCGAGGACCTGAGTTTGGTTCCTATACACATTACATGGCTCACAATCACCTGTAACTCCAACTCCAGGGTATCCCATACCCTCTGCAATCACATGTACTCACACAACACACACACACACACACACACATACATACAATTAAAACATAACAATAAATCTTAAAAAAAATAGTTCAAAATATCATTTTCTCTTGTTATAGCAAAGAATACTAGTATAATGTGCATTGAGCTAACATCTTACAATCAGCAAGAGAATTCATTCCTGGATATCAAGGGAGTAGACCCAAATAGTTTGTAGAATTTCTAAGAGCAAACTAAGCCCTGTAGAATTTACTGATAGAGATCATATTTTTTAAAATGCATGTTGAACAACCTTATAAGCTAAAGATGGATGAAAATTTCATTTGATATGAAACTGATGTAATGAAAAATGAATGAGCACTATTCATATTTAGAAAGATAAAAGAAACACCATGATTAGATCAGGGAACAACCTTCTGTCTAAATCACAGTGATAACACTAGTCCCCCATTGTCTCCGTGCATGACGGTGTGTGCATGTGTGTCTGGCTGTCTTTGTGTTGCTATGACTTGAAAGGGAAGGCAGTCAGAATTTAATGAGTATCGAATATGTCACACACCATAGTTTGTATTTTGATTACATTATAAAGTTTAATCTACATACAACCTCACTTGCCCCGAAGTGTCGGTGCTATTAGCCTCACTTTACAAAGAAGAAATGTGAAGCTCGGGGGATTTCAGGCTCATTTCTAATGAACAGCAGAAGCTAAACTGAAATCTCCACATGTTGAGTGTCGGATTCTGAAGTCATGTATTTACATAATGAGGAGACACCACGTTTTCATTAAAGACTGATGGCTATGTTGTGATTTGTTACCTAAGTTATACACTAGAGAATCTTGCCTGTCTTTTCACACTATGTATTCTATCATTCCTATATAATTATCTATAACCAACAGAAAGCCTTACTTCAAACTATCCCAGTAATATTTCATTAAAATAGTGTTCTTCTCTGAGGAAAGGCATCCTAATTATTAGAAGAATTATAAACTAGGTATGGAGTCTTTTCTGGAAAATTCTGTTGGGACAAGGCATACTTTTATCTCGATGATCCATGTTAAAAAGTGGAGTCCCCAGTTCATGTGGAAGATAATACGGTATACATTATGTAAGATGGCCATTATACTTCTTACTTGAAGCAAAGATTAGCATTGCAAAACATAATTAATTCTACTACTGAATCAAAGACACAGTAGCCATCAGACATAAGTCTGTTTAAGTTCCTCCAGTCACTGAAATACTGTGGCATGTTTCCTAGATGTCATCCTTCCAAGAATCTCACATACCAAAAAGAAAAAAAACCTCAAGTCTGGAAAAGATAAAGGAAAGGCTCATATCCATTGTTCACTCCGTAGAACAAAGAGCCACAAAAAAAAATGGTTTAAGTAGTAGACATCATTTACCACCTGTCCTAGTTAGGATTTCCATTGCTGTGATGAAACACCATGACCAAATGCAACTTGGAGAGGAAAGGGTTTATTTTACTCACAGTTCCACATCAAAAGCAGTGAAGGGAGGAACTCATGCAGGGCAGGAACCTGGAGGCAGGAGCTGATACAGAGGCCATAGATGGGTGCTGCCTACTGGCTTGCTCCCCATGGCTTACTCAGTCTGCTTCCTTACAGAACTCATGACCTCCATCCCAGAGACGGCACCACCCACAGTACTGGTCCCTCCTCCATCAATCACTAATGCCGAAAATTCCCTGCAGGCTTGTGTACAGCCCAATCTTATGGAGACATTTTCTTAATTGAGGTTCCCTCCTCTCAGATGACTTTAGCTTATGTCAAGTTGACATGAAAGTATCCAACACACCACAGTTTTCAGGGACCAACGGTCTAGGTACCACCAGCTGGATCAAGGCATTCACAGGCTGAAGGAAAGTCCTGGAGCTCAAGTCCATACAAGTGGCAGAACTCCCTTCCCTGTGGTTCTAAGAAGACAGATGCAAATTGCCTTGCTGAATGGCAGCCAGAGACTGCTATCAACAGCCAGCCCAGCTCACACACCAGTTTATGACCCCTCAGACCAGATTTGGGCTCACTTCTTCAAAGACAACATAAGGATGTCTTAATGTGATAAGATGGAGCATAAACTTAATCAGGGAGGTATCACATTACCTTTGCCACGGTTTACAGATTAGAAGTGAGCCAGTCTCCATCGGCATCAAAGGGAGGGGAGGTGTTAACAAACACTGAACTCATTAAAATCACCTCAAATTGTGCCTTAGGACAGGAAGTTCTCACAGTGAATTTATTCACCCAGCTCACCTCCAATGTCAATATGCCTTTCTATTCTTCTAAATTGATTGTAGTTTCTGACATGAAGAGACTAAAGCAAACTAAAGACTAAAGGTTTTTAATTGCTTCACGCAAAAAAAATTATGAAATAGCAAAATCACCATGCACCTAATTCATTTCAATATTTTGATGATATAGATAACCCCTTAAGATTAGCTACTTTATGATATTAAATTCAGTCAGTGTTACAAGCCATGAATTAATGGATCCAAATACCAATATAAACTGCCCAGAGCTGGCAATCCTGCAGCGTCCAGAGGGCAGTATCTCCCTGGCACTCTAAGAGCACAATGATACATTTGTCCTAAAACTGTTTGACCAGAACATTCTCTTTCCAGTTCAGTTAACAAAAATGGAAGGTTTCTAGCAATCAATGAATATGAAAACAACATTATTTGTAACCATTTCAGGAGGTAGCATAGTCTCCTCAAAATTGCTTTTATGATTTTTATTTACCTGGGAGAAAGAAAGAAAAGGAATTATTAACTTTTTTAGCTGTTTTAGAGAAAATTTACTGTAGGTGTGTGTTCTGAAACAATTTTTGTCACAGTTAATGAGAGGAAAGTAACGAAGCTGTCCACCTACTGTGCACCTAGAGAGTATGCTAGGCAATCGTCATACCCCTTAATCATTGACACGGGAAAGGAGGCTCTGAAATTATGAGTAATTTCGAAACATTTGTCTAGCATTTATCCTAGTGGCACAGTATTCTCCAGCACTGATTTTTAAATCCAGATTTGCTGCTGTTTATACACAAGCTATCATCAAAAAGGTAGGAACTTTAAGTGCTTTAAGTGGGAGACAAAATTAACTCTTCATGATGGGAAAATAGGTAAACTTGAAGGGAGCAATTTTTTTAAAGTCCAGTATTGGAAATTTGCAGAAGAAAAAATAGAGGAAGACATACAGGTAACAGCAAATGGAAAGGGCATATTTGTAGTCATGAGTGTAAGTCACCAACAAATGTAGATTCTGATGTACATTGTGTTAAAATAATTACATTTGTTATGAAACTGTCAAGATTATGGAATTTCACGCAGGTATATATGTGTGTATATACACACACAGAAATATAATCCATATACATAAAATCAGGTAGAAACATATTGTTCCTCTAGAAAAATTCAAAGATCTGATAACATGACATATGAGTCCCCTTAGCGCTGACAGACCTATCTACTTAGTCAAATTAGCAAATCAGTTTAAGATAATATAAGAACAAAGCAAATGGAAATGAATGTCCTAGAAGCATTCAAAGTCAGGTAAGAATCCCTCTCTTTGGCCTTCTTGTCCCAAAATGAGTCAGAGAGTCAAAAAATTAAGAAAGCGATGATATTATAAGCACTATTCCAACCTATTCCTTTCATGGGACAAAATGAAATGATTCCATTCTGTAAGGCTGGGATTGTGCACTGTTACGCAAATAATAGTACCTATTTTATATAGTTCTAACGTCTGTACTGTTGAGTTTCTCTCAACAATGAAAGTAGAACCTGGTTAAAAGACAAGCTTTGGAAGTTAAAATGTGGTGGCACTTTCAAAAAAACAAAACAAAACAAAACAAAACAAAAACTAAGGCTTTCAAGTCAAAAGAAAAACCCAAAGTCACCCGTTAACATTTCCAAGAATACATTTGCCATTCACCCACTCAATGAAAGCCTTTTGGGGCTCCCATCTGTCATAGGATTTGAGGAAACAGGGCAAAGACAGATTAGGTGATAGCATTAGTCTGGGACATTAATTTAGTCATTCATCATAGTCTGGGGAGTTCATTCATTCTTCATAGGCCTTCTGTTTCATTGTGCCATTTTTGCGAATTATTTGGCCATAATCCACATACTATAGCTGCCTGGAGCATACTGTGTAGGTATCAAGAACTGAAATCCACATTAATTTGAAATAATGCCCCAAAGTCAATGTCAAATGATTAAGAAGACAGATCTAATGTCAGATTCAGAAACTCAAGACTATTTCAAAGACCAATGTACCACCATGCATCATCTCCCTCCCCACAGTAATTGCAGACTTCCAACTTTAGAAAAGCTCTAAGCATTCCTTAGACCATACCCTTCCCAGATCTCCTTGGATCCAGATCTGGTTCTAGAGAATGAGTGAGAGCAAAAGGAAATATGAATGTGTAGATCATCTCTTCACAAATTGCTCTCTGTATGATCTTTCTTCTTGATATGAAATGAAGTGGGATCCCCAAGGCTTTGGCCAAGTGAGGAAGAATAATGCTATGAATATCTCTGTGTCTCTGTGAAATGGTTATCCAGTTCTATGGGCAACTCTGATTCAAAAGGAAAGGAGAACGTTCAAGACAAAGCTATGAACGAAGTGAGAAATCTGGCTTATCACTATAGGTCCAGTATCCAGCACAGCACCTGGATCACAGTAGGTGTGACATAAATATTTATTAAATTGTAATGAGTAGAATAAACCTGAAGAGGATCCTGACTTTAAGGAAAAATTAAGACAGAACAGGAGATATACACAGAACAAGAGTAAAGAATGGCTTCATATTTGTGTCTAATTAATGCACATTCTGCCAGCGCTTCAGCTGTAGATTATGTTACATATAAAAACAAAAACCTCCTTATGTTGACAAAACCTAAAAGTTCTTTTCCTAGCATGTTTCTGGTTAACCAGGAAAAAAAAATAGACATCATGCTAAGCTTGTTAGCAAATACAGGTATGCAGATGTAACCAACCGTCTTATTAAATAAGAGACACAGAGCCAATGTAAAGATAAAAGCCCAAGAGGTCAGAGCTAAGAGCCTTACCCGCCTGCTGCCAGCTAGCCTCTCTCGCCAAGAGACCTCTCCGAAAAGGGAGCTACTTCCTGTGTGTTTGTCTTATAAAGAGTTCTTGTTCTTCCTTCTCATTGGTTGTAAACCCAACCACATGACCGTCTCGTCACTGCCTGTCTGTGGTCACTCCAGGTCTTCTATGGTTGGTATTGAGATTAAAGGCGTGTGTCTCCAATGCTGGCTGTATCCTTGAACACACAGAGATCTACCTAGTTCTGCTTAGCAGGTGCTGGGATTAAAGGCGTGCACCACCACCGCCCTGGCTTTCCCTATGGCTTGCTAATAGCTCTGACCCCTAGGCAACTTTATTTATTAACATATAAATAAAATCACATTTCAGCACAAATAAAATACCACTATACAGGTAAGACTATCAGAGAACTTTAATTGTATTTCATTATCATTCCAAACTAAGTTATTAATAGATATTTTGAATAAATACAGTAGTAGTTATCCAAATTTCTTCAAAGAGACCTCAAATCACTTCTTTTCTGGTGTGTTTAAGGCAATAGCTTCGGTTTATGTACACAAAGCACACATTATATAGAGAGCTGCAGCATGTGAGCATTTGTATAGATTGAATTAAATGTTAAAAGATCTCAGTCCTAGCAATAGGACTATTAAAACAAGCATGTTTTATGTCACAATGATTATTTTAAAATGATTTTGAGTAGCAATTAGATAATATTGGTGAAATACAGAAAGGCTACTATTTAATAAGCCTGGGATTTTACATTGCTGATATAAACACATACTATTTTACATAAATAGTAATTAATAGTAATTAATGTAAAATAATGGGCATTTAAAAATCTTAGCTATGTGTAGCATGAGTCTTAAAAGTTCTTATTAATAAAATCAAACCTGAGCCGAGTATTGGGGTGAACACTGGAAGGTCAGAGAGACAGAACAAACCACAGCTAACCTCACCTGGCCAACTTCTCGGCTGGTCTTGTTTCCTCAGACTGGAAGCCTCTGTGTCCTCATATCCGAATCAGCCTCAGCTGAACTGCTGCTTCTTGAAAGCCTAAATGTTTAACCAGGCCAAATGTTTCTCCAGGCCAAATGCCTCTCCAGGGCAAATGCCTCTCCAGGGCAAATGCCTCTCCAGGGCAAATGCCTCTCCAGGGCAAATGCCTCTCCAGGGCAAATGCCTCTAGTTTCTGGTCCTCATGCTTTATATACCTTTCTGCTTTCTACCACCACTCCCTGGGATTAAAGGTGTGGCTTTCTGGGATTAAAGGTGTGTATCACCGTGCCTGGCCGTTTCCAATGTGGCCTTGAACTCACAGAGATCCAGAGGGATTTCTGTCTCTGGAATGCTAGGATTAAAGGCATACGCTACCACTGCCTAACCTCTATGTTTAATATTGTGGCTGTCCTGTTCTCTGACCCCAGATAAGTTTATTAGCATACACAATATTTTGGGGAACACAATACCACCACAGCTATGTTAGTGCTCTCTGAGCAAAATTGCTATGGTTTGGGTAGAAGCTCTCAATGTTCGTGCTGTAAAGGCTCAGTTACCAGCCTGTGGCACTATTGGCCTAGTGGGGGGCTTTTAGATTACCAAATGTGATTTTCAATGACAAGAGTAAAACACGCTCTTTATTTCCCTGTATCCTCCACTTCCTACCATGGTAGACCAGAGGTAAAAAACAATAGAGCCAACTAATCATAGGCAGGAACAACTAAAACTGGGAGCCAAAGGCTTGGGAGGAGGTTCAGCCAGCAGAAAGATGAGTTCAGATGCCTAACATCCATATAAAACAGCAGCAAAATACCATACATTCATATATATATATTAGGTGACCTATATTATAGATTCTCAACCTGTGTGTTATGACTTCTCAGAGTCAAATGACCCTTTCACAGGGGACAAAACAGGGGACAATTATCATATATCCTGCATATCAGATATTTATGTTATAATTCATAACAGTAGCAAAATTACAGTTATGAAGTAGCAATGAAAATAATTTTATGGTTGGGGGTCACCAGAACATGAGGAACTGTATTAAAGGGTCACAGCATTAGGAAGGTTGAGAACCACCCTATAATACCAGTGCTGGCTAGGGTGGGGATGAACCTGGAGATAGGCAGTCCCTGGCAGTCATTGGTCAACAGAGCCAAGTGGGTAAGTTACCTGTTCAGTGAGACAACCTGTCTCAAAGAGAGACCATGCCTCAAAAAATAAGATGGGGAGCGATTGAGGAAAACACCTAACACCCACCCCAGACCTCCAAATATATACACTTCCACACACTAAATACATACAACACAGAAACACAAACACACAAGCACACATACACACACATACACACACACACACACACACACACACACACACAGTATTTAAAAAAAATACTATGAGCCAAAATAAACTGTTTGTATCTCAAGTATTTGTTACTTTACTGGGAAACTGACACAGTAGTAGAAGAACAGTGTTAGAAATTAAGAAACTAACAAAAACACTTTTAGCAAGAAAAAAAATTACATTTCAAAGTCAATGAAGTCCAAAGCCACCCATTATACTCCAAAGGACTATCATACAGAGATGTTCCCTTTGTCTTCCTAGGGAACAGATGTTTATCAAGCTACAGCAGGTTGGATTGCAATAAACCCACGGCAAGTTGAAAATATCCTAAGTTGAAGATGCATTTATTGCATCTTATCAACCAAACATTGTTGCTTAGCAGCACAGGACAGTGGGGCAGCTGTGGTTCATTGTCTCTGCTCAGCACTGTGAGCGAGTGTGGTACCTCAGATCTCTATCTGCATAAAAGATCAAGATCAAATAAAATTTCCCCATTGTAAGGCACTTTATATATTATATAATCTATGATATGTATCTATATCATAGATTAAATAATCAAAAATCAGAGGTTGTCTGCATTGGAGATTGTCTCTCCTCTCTCACTACCCCTCCCTCCCAACTTCCAAAGCTGACAACTATCTATAAATCCTACATAAATGCTGAGGTTTATAATTTCTTCTCGGAAGTTCAAAGCATGCTTTATGTGTACAGTGAACATGGTGATAGTTATTTCCATAAAAATGGAGAAGGGAACATGGGCAGCAGGTGCAAATGTGGTTTTTATTATTAGTACACCTCTGATGCCAAGACTTCAGAATGAAAATAAATTAACCCAGCATTACAAACATATAATGTGCTGTAAAATGAAAGCAGACTCCTGAAGACGGTGGAGAAGGATGGCACAATGCAGGCACAGCTGAGTCCCGCTCTTCCACCAAGGAGACTCATCTCCCTCCAAGCTCAAAGATGCAGGAGGGGGACAGTACAGAAAGCACTCCGTGATCCATGGTCTCTGACATTTTCCCTAATTTCTCTTTCCATTTCCTGAGCTGGCCATGAGGTGCAAAGTTTGCTCCCATCTGCAGCCAGAGGCTTGAAGCAACTGAACTGCTAAGAAAATAAAATCTTTGTCTCTATAGTGGAGACTTCCCAATCCAATCAAATTTCTATCTCTATTTGACAGGAAAGTGACATTATTGAAGATATTTTGAACAGCTTATCAAATATGATTCAATGCCAGCAAAAATAAGTGCTATTCTCAAATTTGGCTTTTTACAAAGAATTATTGCTTCTTTTCAAAATTAATCTCATTAGCCCCTTCTTCTGTCCCTGGAAATTATTCTGTAGCAGTCTTCATTTCTCTGCCTGGGCTCTTTTGTCTTTGTTTCTCTCTGGGAATATTCTGCTCACTTTTTGTTCTCCTTTGTCTTTTCTTCCATTCTTCTTCCTCTTTTTCTGTCTGGCATCTGTCTCTCCCATTCTGTGTCCTCCTGTCCCTGACACCTGCTGTCTTTCACACAAGCATGCCCTTTAACACCCAGAATTCCTTCTCTGGTGATGAACAGACTTTTCTGTCGTTAAACAGTGTAGACCTCCTCTATCTGTGAAAACTCAGTTTGTGCCACTAAATTCATGGTGAAGAATCAGACTTCAGAAATACAAGTGGAAGCAAGGACACTCCGTGCCTTAAGGAGCTTCCAGTGCAGAAGAAAGACGGGGGTGGAAGACCGATGTGAAACCGGCCCAGTGGAGAAAAGCTCATCGAGAAGCTGCTGGGCGGGACACTACTACATTGAGCGAGATTTAGCGAGAGAGCAGACACTTGAGCACAAAAGCTGAGAAGCCCTGGGGCTTGTCCCTTTCCTGGGCACACTAGCCTCCTACACGGTTAGACTGTGGCTCTGTGGCTGAGTTCCAGCCAGCAGGAGGTGAGCAGAAGAGAAATGTCACTTCCGGGCCTTGTCCGTAAAGGTTCGTCACTTCCGGGCCTTGTCCGTAAAGGTTCGTCACTTCCGGGCCTTGTCCGTAAAGGTTCGTCCGTGGTTTTATTCCCTTCTGGTCGCTTGGAGTCTCGGAAGCTTGGCCACCGTGTTGTCCCTTAGATGACTAAACAGAACGGCGAGTCCCCTGCCCCCGTTTTCTTTTCCCCTCTCTGCCTGATAAGGAAACAGTAAACTTCTACCGTATTGAAGCTTCCATCCGTCTTTTTAAATTTGTCTGCAGCCGTTAGGATCCTGACTTATGTATGTAAAGGATTGGAGGGTGTGAGCAAGTCACCCGAGAAAAGCAATGCTGTATGTGTTCATCTCTTCCCTGGATGTTTGACCCTGTGTATTCAACTCCATTTCCTCTTGGCACACATCGCATCTCTAAAATGAATCAGTCACTCAATAAATACTTATTCAATAAAATATACTGATGAGATGTCACAGAAACAATCTTACCCAATCTTACCTTTGTGTGCGTATATGATATCTACATGTGTGCACAGATGTGTGCAGATGTACTTGCTGGTGTAGCCACACGTGGAGGCCAGAGGTTGACAGTAGGGGTCTTTCCTTACGGCTCTCTGTGTTGTTTTTTGAGACATGATCTCTCACTGAACCTGGAGCTCACCGTTATCGAGCCTGGCTGGTGAGCAAGTCCCTGGGATCCCTGGTGTCTGCCAAAGCACTTGGGACACAGAAACAGGCCACTGAGCTCAGCTTTTTAATAGACGCTGGGGATCTATACACACATAAATAGCAAGTGCTTCAACGAAGAAACCATCGCACTAGCCCCACCTTTTTATAGTGTTTTACATTTTTCTTTGTTTCAGATGGACAATGAGTACGAACGGCTGCCATTGTTTGCATTTTATTCATTTTATTCAGCCTACTCGGTTTTCTCCAAATCCAAAAATGTTCACTGTGTACAAAGCACTGATAGACTGACCTCTGATAAATGGCCTTACACTTTAACTGTGAAATTGGCGTTTGGGTGCAATTTTCCACCCTTATGACACTAATGGTCCACATGCTGTGATGATGACCACATTCTGTCTCCCACCCTTATGCTCTGAATGTGGAGTTGCCTGTAAATATGGACGCAATCCTTGCGCTTTCTCTGTAATGACTCTTTAGAATATAATGTATGTCTCTCTTATTTAATGTCATCAGATCAGTTTAAATTAGTATGACATTTATTAAATGGTTTGAAAGATCAATTTTGTTATTACCAGCTCATTCTTTAGATAGACCATTGACATAATTATTATAATTATTACATTAACACTTATATACAATCGTATCTATTACATAGCTATAATGCTAGATTCTAAGTACACCGTGTTAATTATTGCATTAATACCTCTGAATAACCTCTGAAATTGGGTTGTCATGTTATTAATTTAGTACTCAATGTTTATACATGTAATGTTAAAGTATGTTATAGGAAACAATTCAATATTTAAGGTCTTTCCATTATGTACCAGGAATTTTCAAAATTGTTTGAACATAAATTTTAACACAAATCCTAATTATGATAAAAATCACACCCTAGCAGCAGGCATTTAAACAGCAATAAGAATATAAATAATTGCAAAAGAGATGTCATATCGATACAGGTGAGAGAGCAGACCCTTTTGCTGAGCAGTAGAGAAGGTAGAATGGGGGTAACAGAAGACATTCTCACAGCCAAAACTGGAAGAGGAGGCATTCACCCCAGGAAACAGAAGACACGTCACATGCCTCAAGTGGGAGCAAAATGGCTTTCAGAAGGAGAAATCTAGATGGCTATCTGGAGGCACCTAGATCTCAGCTCCTCTTCCCCCACCCCATCCCCCAAAAAAGGATTCTAAGTAAGAAGTGTGTATCCAAACAGCATCGTAAGAAAGAGAAGAGGTTTTGTAATCTGTCTCCCTTGCTGTAACAGGGACGAGGGTGAAAGACAGTTCCCCAGACCTCTGTCCCTGTGAATGATGCTAGCAAGCCTAACTGTTGGGAAGCTTCCCAATCCACACAGGCTTGAATTTCACTTCTTAAACTGACCTGAAATCTCACAGTAGCCTTGGTTTGGGAAGGACTTCATGTCATCTTCCCAGAAGACACCCAGGGTATGAATGGACAGTAAACTTGAAAAGTGAACTATGGTCTGAATTTAGAGCCTTCACTATGTGGGTCGGAAACCCTGGCATTG
>CABHPH010136898.1:0-18987 GCA_902168325.1 Peromyscus nudipes
GGTTTTTGTTTGTTTTGAGGTGGACTCTCACGGTGTAGCCCAAACTGGCCTTACCCTCAACATCCCCCTGCCACAGCGAGTGCTGATATTACAAGTGTGCATCACCCTACCCAGCCCGCCATTTTTGGCTTAAGGATTTTCTCCGGCTAGCTACCCTGCTATGGTGAACATCCCTCACGTGTCCCTCACTCCCCGGGTTCCAGAGCTATGCCGAGCTCACCTCATGCTAGCCTCCGTCTTCCCTGTGGCGGAAACGAAAGGAGGCATCTCTCTCCCTCCAACCCAGAGGTCACTAGACCCTCCCAGACCTCAGGATCAGCTCCTGCTGGAGTGGGCTAGATGGCATGCTGGCCCTGCTACAAGGTGAAATGCCACCCCCCTCAATTTCTTTCCGGACCGTGTTTCCTAACCTTCGCTCTGGTTTCCTGAGTTGTCCAGATGAGAGACCCCTGTGTGGCTCTCAGAACACCCCCCAGGACACTAGCTCGGTAAAAGCCTCTTGGACTCTCTCTAAGGAGTTGCCGCCTTGGAACAAAAGTCAAGAGAATTCCAGAAGCAGACAGCAGTGTGGAGGGACGAGACCGCTGTGTGCTACACAGTCCTCTGTGTAGACATCTCAGGTGTCCAAGCCACTGTCTGTGCTTGGCTCTATAGAATGAAGTAGATAATGGGTATATTGTATAATGTGTGTGGGCACATGTTCAGAAGAAAGTCCTGGAAGCCAAGCTGAGTCAGAGGCTACGAAGTTGTTGATTAGCACCATGTTGCCCTAGAGCACTGGTTCTCAACCTTCCTAATGCTGCAGCCCCTTAATACAGTTCCTCATTGTACATACACCCCCAACCACAAAAGTGTTTTCATCGATACTTCATAACTATAATTTTGCTACTCTTATGAATCATAATGTGAATATCTGATATGCGACCCCTGTGAAAGAGTCATTCGACTACCCAGGGGAGTCATGACCCAGAGGTTGAGAAATGCTTCCCTAGATGGCACTGGACATGAGCTGTGTGTTTGCAGAAGCATGGGTTGTGACTCTGCACCCTGTCCTTCCTGATGAGAGAGGTGTGTGAGGTGGTGCTATTCACATCTCCCTCACTGTTACCTTCTCAAGGCTATATGCATCACTGCCCTGAAGGCAGTGTCCTCTTAAAACGGCACTTCTTCTGCCTCCCGCAGACACTACCGGCTTGCCAGGCTGTCTTCCTGCTCCCCAAAGACTCTTATTGGCAAATATTTTCTGTTGACTAAGCACCTGTGCCAGGGGCTGGGGACGATGGTGGACAAATTAGGCCCCGAACGTATTGAGCTTCGTTTCTGATGGAGGAAAAAGACAACAGACAGGCAAGAAGATACAGACGTCAGGGGCCACAGAGAGAAGATGTCAGTGGGGACTGGATAGGGGCAATCAGTTACACACCAGACCGCTAGGAGGAAGCCTATCAGAAGAGTCATGTGTGGGAGGGGCCTGAGTAGGGTAGAACAGTGAGGTCTGTGGTTATGGGGTGGCCTAGAGTCTCCAGGGACAAAAATACAGAGAGCGGAACCAGAACTGAGATGCATGTGAGGCATGCAGTTACATACTGAAAATGCTGAATTTGAGCCAAATGTAGCACCCGCACCTGTGATCTCAGCATTGAGGAGGCTGAGGCAGGAGGATGGCTAGTCTGAGGCCACCCTGCACTGTAGTATGAAACCCTGTCTCAAATGAAAAAAAAAAAGTCAAGACATGGTGGTACACACCTCTAATACCAAAACTTAGGCAATAGAGACAGGGGTATCAGGAATTGGAGGTCATCCTCAATTACATAGCAAATTCAAGGCCATCTTGGGACACATGAGCTTCTGTCTCAAAAAAACATTTTTTTAATGGTAAATTTTATGTTAGACGAGTTGTGCCTCAATTTCTAAAGAGAGACATTGAGAGGGCAGGTTGTATAGGTAGAGGAAAAGCTGACGGGATATGGTCAAGGAAGTCTGGCCACAGCCTTGGTTAAAAAGCACTCACTGTGGATGGGTCACAGCTGGCTTTGAGTTTGCAGTGTTGCACCCGTGGAGAAGAAGGTTAGATGGCTGAACTCTCTCCCATAGCCAGGCCCTGGATCCTGACCCAGTACAGAGATTGGTCAGCAGCAGCATGGAAGCTGGGTCAGGAATGAGCAGGACAGCGGCCCACCTGCCAGGCTAGCAGCTGATGCTCGGCCTGACCATTTCCTTCTCTTCCTCTTTCCTACAGCTCTTGCAGTCTCAGGACGTGAAGGAAGATGCTGTCCTGTGCTGCTCCATGGAGGTGAGCTGTGGGCTCAGACGGCCTAACCCCAGATGCACGTTCCCTCGGGCCTCACAGTTGAGGGAACAAGAGTCACTTGTTCACCAGTGGAGCAGTGGGGGATGGCTGCGGAGCTAGTCATGGATTGTTCTCTAGAGGAATCAATACAGGCTGGCACTGGCCACTTCCCTGTCCCAAGACCTCTCCTTATTTGGATCAGGCATGCCACACTAATGACTTAAGACGTTGCAGGTGACCTGCTGTCCCCAAAGATCTCCCTTCACTTCCATGGCATGTAATTAGGAGAAGGTGCCAAATGCTTGATTGAATCTCCTACATTGGCTTAGCCTCTCGGAAAGCTCTTGATCTCAAGGTGCAGCCACTGAACACTGGAACTTCTAGAATCTTCCTTCCAAGGCTAGCTGGATTCTGGGGCAAATCCTTACCCTCTACAAATAACCCAGAGTCACTCAGGGTGGCATACAGGAGCTTCTAAGTGCCAAGAGCCTGCACAGCAGTCTTGGTTGGATGGGATGGTCATGAAGTTTAGTTGTTGGGCTCCAGCAGGGCACCTGCTTGGGTGCTTGGGAAGATTTGAGGGAAAGACTAGACGAGGTCATTCCTTCAGATGGCTTCACGCACAATGCCTGGGGAATGTATGGGAAGAATGTGCATACAGAGTATATATCCATGGAAATCAGGGGAGGGAGGTCAGGGTGGGTCCCAGAGGTCAGGAAAGGCTTTGTGACAAGGCCAGGGTGCGGTGGCAGTGAGGGTTCAGATTATATGGGAAGGGACCTGCAGGAGTTGTTAGCCAGAAGTCAAAGGTGAGAGCTTCTCCTGGCCCAGTTTGTCCACCCCTCCCCTCGAGATTGATGGATCTCCCAAGATCACCTGACTGGCCTTCTACTTCAGTTCATATTTCTCTCCTACCTATCATTACAGATGTGGGCAGAGGTCAGTTCTGGGGCTAGGGGTAGGTTTGGAGTTAGAAAAAAGATCCTATGTCCCCTCCTGTTCCACGCAGACACACATAAGTACCGATCACTAATCTGTTCCCAGAGAAATACCTGGAGAATGGAAATTACCACAGAGATACCCAATCTCCCGAGGGAGCAGACCATGGGGTCAAGTGAGGGGCCAAGTGTAGTCAGGGAAAGCTTCCTGCAGGAGGAGAGGTTCTGGGGTAGCAGACCACAAGAGGTGGGTTGCTAATGAGTTGATGTCAGGCCTGGGCAGCAGGCAATATCCTGGCTCCCGGCATTCCTGCTGGCAGATGGTTGTTAAATTTAGCATCTCACCGTTGGCTATTCCTGCCTGGATCTGCATGTCCCTAGGACAATCCAGATCTTTTTGGTCCTTACCTCCAGCCTACCTAGCCAAGGATTGGGGGGTGGGGGGATGGGAGTGCATATCATGGGGTCCAAGTCTCATCCTGACCACACTTTTCACCCACAGCTACAAAGCACAGGCCGGCTGCTGGAGGAGCAGCTGCCTGAGATGATGACGGAGCTCCTAGCCAGCGCTCGAGATAAGATGCTGTGCCCCTCAGAGTCCATGCTAACCCGGTCCCTGCTCCTGGAGGTCATCGAGCTCCACGCCAACAGCTGGAACCCTCTGACGCCCCCCATCACGCAGTACTACAACAGGACCATCCAGAAACTGACAGCCTGACAGACAAAGGGGCCTGGCAGGCAGCCCATAGGCAGCTGGGGCCCTGGTCCACGGGGCCAGATGGACAGGCGAAAGGACAGGGGTGGCCCTGGCGGGAAAAAGAAATGAGCAGGGAGGCGGGCAGCAACAGTGGCCAGTCTGGAACCAGCCGAGGAGGGGATTGGATCCCCCGGCAGAGCTCCCCTAGGCAGCCTCCCCAGCCTGAGCATGTGGCGGCTCACACCAAGGGACGCATGTTTCTTTGTCCTGGTGGTCACCCGCCCTTGCTCTCCTCAGCTCTGGTCCTCCCCGCCCCCTGCCTTCCAACTCACCCCCCCCCCCTCTGCCCCCTCCCCCGAGCTTTATGGGAGGAGTCTCTGCCGCCGCTCCTCACTGTCTCCAGCTGCCTCGCAGCCTCCCACACCTCTGGCCACCGCTTGGGTCAGCCAGGACGGCTGAAGGCTGGAAAAGTGGGTCGAGATGGCTCTCATTGTTCCCACGTGCTGTCGGCCGCACTCGCCAACTGGCAGCAGGCAACGCGTAGCAGATGTCTGGGAGGACAAAGGCAGGCACGGTCCCCACCAGCCGCCCATAATTGACAGCCTTTGTCAGCCCCAGTGGAACTGGGGAAAAGCTTTTTTTCTCCCCCCCTCTAACCTTCGTGCTTCTTCCTCCGACCCCCCAGCCTCCAGCCCCAGGACCTGCTGCTCCCTCAGGCAGAGAAGGGAGCTGGGGCTCACAGCTCAGCTTGCGCCCTTTCATTTTGTTTTTATTTTTTTTTTCAAAAGTCAGTGCTTTGAAGTCTCTCTTCTCAATGAACACGCCCTCAATGTGATCACACAGTCGTCCCCTCAAGGACCCCCTGATTAGTGGGAGATCAAACCCTGCCCCCTCTGGAAAGAATCTAGCCACAAACAGCTTGTCAGTAGCCAGCTAGTAATTGGAAACTTCTGCCCCAATGGGGGTCCCCCCTGGAATCGTGTGTTCCTGGGCCCCTGCCCTGCAGTGCCTCTGTTCTTGTCCACTGCTAGCTTCCAAAGGGCTGATACTGTCTCCTGGACTGCCTTAGGACCTGCCCTGGCCCCTGTCAGGACAAACAGGGCCAGAATCGAAGCTGGCAAATTAAAACCAAATGCAAGTCTTGTTCCAAGGAGCCGCTGGAGGAAGAGCTGCTGCTGGCTTCATGGGTCTTGGAGCCTCACTCATGGGCTGTACCTCGCCCTCGCCTCATCCCAAGCAAGACCTAGAACAGCCTCGGAGGTTGTTAGGGAGAGGGGAAATCCTTGGGTCATGACTGGGACAGTTTGGTAGGTGACCAGGCAGCCAGCCAGATGGAGTTCTTCAGGCTAGAAACAAAGCTAGGATTTCTTAAAAGGCTTTGGTCCCAGGGAGTAACCGCTTCTATGATTCCTGGAGAGGAGGATACGGCTAAGTTCAAGAGGCTGGTCTCTGGGTGGTACCTGGTGGCTGCTCTGCCTCATCTCTGGGAAGTGGGAACCCATGTTCTGAGGATCCCCCGGAACGTGTCCAAGCCCAGTGGCTTCCCAGTGTTGGAGACTCTTGAGCAGTGGTTCTCAACCTGTGGGTTGAGACCCCCAAATGACCCTTTCACAGGGGTCGCGTATCAGACATCCTGCATATCAGATATTTACGTTACGATTCATAACAGTAGCAAAATTACAGTCATGAAGTAGCAACAAAAATAATTTTATGGTTGGGAGTCACTCCAACATGAGGAACTGCATTAAAGGGTCGCAGCATAGGAAGGTTGAGAACCGCTGCTCTTGAGGCTTCCTAGTCAAATCAGGCTGGCTGGAATGAAGGGAAGGTCGCTCTTAATTCTCTCAAGTCTAGAAGAGCAGAAGGGAAGTGGGGAAGGACGAGGTCCCTAATTCGCTCTGGCTGTTCCCAAGTGAAATCTTCCGGTCCCAAGATAGGGCCTCTAAAGGATCTGCTGGGAAGAGGTTTTGAGGTCAGTGGCCACCCCAGCTTTGATCTCTTTCCTTTCCCTGTCCTCCTTCCCATCTTTCTCTTCTCTGCTTCTGGCTGCCTTGTTTCCCCATTCCAGCCCATAGGCTGAGCCTGGAGCCCAGGGATGCTACAAGCCCCCACAGGTGATGTTGTGGGAAGAACAGGGCAGATGAGATGCACAAAGAAGACGCCAGGGAAATCGTGCTCATGTAGAGTTGGGCAGCCCAGGTCCACAGGCACCTGCTCCCTGCAGTTTCAGGGAGCCACGGGTGAGCTTGCACGGGCCTGCTTCCCAGGTGTCCACAGGGTGGTGTGTGTGAGTGTGTATGCATGCACACACATGTATGGACATAAGCATCTGCTAAGAATGAAGCAGGACCATGAGGAAGAAAGAGGCTGATGGTGGGGATTCAAGTCACAGGAGTAGGGGAGGTGTCCTAGACTCCTCATTGGGTTCATATACAGGGGCTCCCAAACACTGTGTAGAGGTGGAGACTATGGCTTTGTGGGTACTGTGGAACTAAAGCAGTTCCTTCTTAATGGCCTATTGGGGGTCTTGCCTCAAGAGCAGCCCCTTCGAGGGCCCGGAGGACCAGTATGAAGATGCAAGATATAAATATGTATACATATATAAATATATTTTTAATTACATGTTGTGTCCCGGTGGCTCCAGACTTACTGTTTGCCTAGTTGCTTGAAAGCACTTCCTGGCCCATCCTGATATGACACTTCAGCTGTTTGTCTGTCTGTTGTAAATGCAGAACCCTGCTACTTTTTCAGACATGGAAAGAAAACCTTTTTTTTTTTTTAATTTATTTTTTAAAGAAACAACAGTAAAGCCTAAAATCTCCAAGTCTGAGTAGCTTCCTGTGGGAGACTACTCAGGCAGGAAGTGGGGGAAATGCAGGCACCCACAGACCCCTGACTTCTCCCCAGGCCAGAGGAACGGCATATCAAAGCCCGCTTCTGAATGAATGAACGGGAGGCAAAGCTAGGTATCATCTGGCTGTCACCTCTCTCGGGCCATGATGATCTGATGTTGAGCCTTTTCAGACTCCCCCGCCTGTCAGTACGAGTTGGTCCTTGTTTTCCTCTCAAGTGACCTGCTTGTCACTGTCCTCCTCATGAACTGGCCATGTTGCCTAAGCTCTGGGACCACAGCTCCTGCAGAACTCCCAGCCTCCCCTGGACAAGGCCAGGAGGCTCCCCATCACCCACAGGGAACATGCACCCCGCCCTACCCCCAAACCGTCTTCATCCATGCATTCTTCCTTATCCAGTCTGTAAACCTTTACAGTTTGGGGATCATCTTGTCTATCTGTGTAAATGTAAATGTTGACCCAGTTGGTATTTATTCTAATTTTTATTGTATTTTATTTTATTTTGTCTGAAGGGGGGGGGGGTGGGAAGTATACCACTGGTTGCACCCAGGGCAGTTGCAGGGATGGAGCCCAGACAGCCCAGGAGCCAAGAGAAGCAGCTCCTTGGGGGCCATTCTAGATGGCAGCCTCTGGCTAACCACCTCCAAGGCTGTTGTCTGGCATCAGAAGTCAGCCAGCGTTCCTTGTCCCAGACACTCAGGCCTGCCCATGACGTGATGTCCCTCAGCTGCCTGGCACTGTTGGGAAACCTGACTGGGTCTTTGAGGAGGTGGGTTGGAGAGAATAGAACTCTCCTCTGCTTCAGACACTTGCACCAGAAGATCTGGCACTTCACCTGAGCCAGCTGGGAGCCTGACAACAGGACCTACCTCCCTGGAGCAGGGTCTGGAGCTTCCCGCCAAAGCTATGGGCCAATCTTGCTCGCGCCATCCCCCCCCCCCCCCCCCATATGTCCTGCTTCCCAGCTGAACCCAAACTACAAGTGGGTTTAAAAAAATAAATAAATAAGTGATACCAAAACCAAAAGTGTCCTCGAGTCTTTTCTGTATTGAGCTCAGCCATGGTAACCTTTGCCCAAGCCTTTTGTGCCTCAGCTGGTACAGATGTGAATCTCAGAAGAGCCCAGCCCAGACTGGGAGCTGGTGAGGAGAGTCCTTATTGCCTGGCTGCCGTGCAGGACAGGAGCAGACTCTGGGGTCTGAAGAGGTTGAGAAAGGGCTTATGCAAGATAATGTCCAGAGAAGAATAGGACTTCTGTATCTAAAAGCTAAGCTCTGAGGCCAAGCCAGGGTGGTGGAATTTCCTGGAGAAAATGGCTTTTGTGATAGCTTTGATTTGCTGCCAATTTAACCATCCCCTAGACCTACCCCCATCCTAGGAAATGTCCTCAGAGCATTTGGCAATGACTTTTTGTAAGTCTGAGACTCAGCCAGACTGTGGTGGCACACGCCTTTAATCCCAGTACTCGGGAGGCAGAGGCAGGCAGATCTCTGTGAGTTTGAGCCCAGCCTGGTCTACAGAGCAAGTTCCAGGACAGCCAGGACTACACAGAGAAACTCTGTCTGGAGAGGACAAGTTGAGATTCAGCCATTGCTCGGGACTGAGTCCATGCCTCTACTACACTGCCTGCAGATGACCAAACACACACCACCAGGGTAGGAGGAAATGATTTAATTAAATGATTGAGATCTTTGTCAGCCAATATACAAGTATGAGAAGGAGTAGAAGCAGAGCTGAGGGGTCAAAAGGCAAAGTGTTTGAAGATAACTCCCAGAGAGGAAAAGGGAGTCCAGACCCGAGACTCCACCCAGACAATTCTGGGTGACAGGCCAGTATAGACGGGTATAGATTACCGAGTCCCATGCAACCTATCATCCAAATAAGAAATGTTTCCACCCTGTCTTTCACTCCCATCTCTGCTGCTCTGTGTGCTCTGTAGTGTAAAGAGCAGGTTACATTTGTCCCGGCGCTAGAGAAAGGCAAAAGAAGAAAACTGGGTTTTGAATGAATCGTCTGGAAAACGCACCCCACAAGACTTAGGGAAGCCTTTGGGTACTAAGGCAGAGGATGCAGACAGAGGAGGAAGCACTGGGCAGGGAAACGGGGGTTCTGCCTTAGGCTGACGCTCTCAGTTGGTCCAGTGAAGCAGACAAATGGGGTATGGTTTTGACTTGCTTGGTTTTTCGTTTAAGATTTTTAATTTTATTGTGTGTGTTTGAGTGTTTTGCCTGCATGGTATGTGCACCACATGTGTTCCTGGCGCCTCAGAGGTCAGAAGAGGGTTATCAGCTCTCCTGGAACTGAAGTTATGAACGTGAGCTACCATGTGGATACTGGGAACAGAACCGTGGTCCTCTGCGAGATCAAGTGCTCTTAATGGCTAAGCATCTCTCCAGCCCCTTGTTTTCATTATTTCTTGTTGTCTGCTTTTGTGCGAGCATGTGTGTGTGTGTGTGCCTGTTTGTATATGTGTCTCTGTGTGTATATGTGTGTGTGTGCTTGTGTGTGTGTCTGTGTGTACATGTGTGTCTGTGTGTGCCTGTGTGTGTGTCTGTGTGTGCCTCTGTGTGTGCCTGTGTCTGTGTGCCTGTGTATGTGTGTGTGTCTGTCTGTCTGTGTGCTTGCTACAGTGCATGTGTGGAAGTCAAAGGACAGCTTTGTGGTGTCTGTCCTTTCCTTTCATCTTTACGTAGGTTCTGGGACTTGAACTCAGGTTACCATGATTACACCAGAAGCACCTCTTCCCGCTGAGCCAACTTGCCAGCCCTTTTTGAACTTTTCTGTGGTGCTGGATATGGAACCCAAGGCCTCATGAAGCTTCCCCACTGAGCTGGACTCCATCCAAGTTCAGTGGTTCGGACTCTGTTTTACAGATGAGCCGCCGGTAAGCAGTGTAAGAGCCAAGCCCAGCCTGAGGGCCATGTGCCCTTTACCATAGCCAGAAAGCCGGCTGTCCTTCTGCCACACCCCTTGCCCCCTGCAGAGACCAGTCACTCAGACAAAGGGGCAGCTAGCTGCCTGCTGAGATGGGGCCAGAGCAGGTTCCCCACACTTCCCTCTAGGCTGGTGGAGACCAGGGCCATCTGGGCTTTCTGCATGGGTGTGGGAGGAGCTTGCAAAGTTTGGATCTATTGTGTATATATGTGCACAGTGTGTCCTGCTGGGTCCCAGTTTCCAAAGGCCAGTGGCTCTCAGGTGGGCAGGAGATGAGAGAGTCCCTGTGGGGTGGACACTTCAAGGGTGAGGTCAGTAGCCAAATTGCTAGAAATGTTTTCAAACTATATGCTGAAACAGAATACAACCACACAGCTCAACTTCCAGAATCCTGACCTTAGAGAACTCCTTTTCTGGACGGAGTGCCTGAGAACGGGTTGGGGCCACTGTCGGCCACCCTGGGAGCACAGCATCATGTTGGCCATGAAAAGAGTGGTGATCCGGTAGAATAAACACCTGCCGTGGATCTTGTAGCCACACCCCTCAAATTGTGGTGCTGGGGTTTGCCACTGTGGCGGAAGTGGGGTGCAAGCACATTTAGAGTTGGGGAGTGCCCAGTACGTCACCAGAGTTCAACAGAGTATAAATCCTGACTGGAGGTTGTCTGTGTCATTCATATGCCCTAAGCACTTTTCCTTTCACAGGCCTGCCCACCCCCTCTCTGGGAAGTGTGTGCAAGCTGGTTTTCATGGCTATGTTAGTATAAAGATAAATATACCAAATATTTATTAAACCATTTTCTGTAACCTAAAAGTTAAGTTTTCATTCTAATTTTAAAAGAAACCGTTTTTGTGGGCCCCATGAGTGAGCCTAGCTTCATCCAT
Source organism: Peromyscus nudipes (assembly GCA_902168325.1). NCBI lineage: Eukaryota > Metazoa > Chordata > Mammalia > Rodentia > Cricetidae > Peromyscus > Peromyscus nudipes. Next base: position 10,596 of record CABHPH010136898.1, read on the forward strand.
TTGAGTTACTGTAACAAAGCACCATAGAACTGGGTGGCTTATGAACAACAGGAGTTTAATTCTGGCAATATGAGGTGCCAGCAGGGCAGGCTCATGTGAGGACTCTTCTGGTTGCCGACTACCAACTTCTCAATGCATCCGCGTAGGGAGAAAAGGAGGCCTTTGTAAAGATACTAACTCCATCCTTAAGGGGTCTATTCTTGTGACATAATTGCCCTCCAAAAGATATACCTCCAAATGCTACCATACTAGGGGTTAGAATTCCAACATGGATTTGGGGCTAGGCCTTCAGTTCATAGCACTGAACTACTAAGCCTGAGGTACATCAGCCCTGTGTAGGTAAATTCCCTGAGCTAGGAGCCCTGCCTTTCCTGGCTGACCACTGGTTTTGGGGTGACTTAGGGCAGAGAGAGGGTTAAGAGGGCAGCTCACAGTAGCCACATGAGGAAGCAGTGTCCCCACACATGGGACTCCATCCCCATCAATCCCTTCATTTTCTGAGGACTCCTGTATCCCAGGCATGGTCCTGAGCACTCACAGCCTTATGTAATTCATAGGAGCATCCAGACTATGGGTATCATGGACTCTGGAGGACGTGACAACAGCCAGCATCCCACAGCTGCTCCGATGCATAGAGGGTTCTATGTGTGATGAACTCAGCCACCAAAGTTCCAGCTCCCAAGACCCATTACCTGCCCCGGGGGCTTTCAAATTACTTTCACCTCCCAGGCAGCAGAAGGTCCCAGACCACAGCCATTCACCCACAAGCCTAGCCCAATTGCTGGGGATCCTGATGCAAGGTCAATGGTATGCCTGTGATAGAGAGTCAGTGCCTGACTCAGGGCCTCAGGTAACACTACCGGGCTTGCCCAGCTCACTCCCAGCCTAGGGAGAAAAGACAGCCCCTCCCTACCAGGTGACGAGCCAAGGGGAATCCTGCACCCATCAAGTCTTCCGTGAGGAAAACCAGCTAGAAAGCTGAGAACAAACGTCTACTATTGCACTTCCCCCGACAACCCAAGTATTGCTGAAGCAGTTGGCGAACTTGAAAGGTGCTCACTCCCTCACTCAAATGCACAGAGCCCTGCAGGCCTGTCCTCCCCACGGACTTGCTTTGGATCAGCCAACAGTGGCAAGTTCCACAGCAGACACCCAACACCTGCACAGTTTCAACTCAGGCCACCCGGGCGTCAGTCCCACTAACCACCAGTGTGACTTGGAGCCACTTCGGGGAAATGTCTAGTTCAGTCTTCCTGCCTCAGCCTCCTGAGTGTTGGGGTTAGAAGTGTGCACCACTGTGCCTGACTTCAGCATTTCTTTGTTAAATGTAAGACTGTGCATAGGGCTTCAGAAGACCATCCCTCTAAGGTGAGTTGAAAGGGGGCTATTGGGATCCACAGCTTGTTCTTCTCCTCCTGGAGCAGAGTCTCTAAGAACTAGCTCTGCTCAGCGGGAGGCATCATACCTAAGGTTTTAGAAACCTCATTTAGCCCTTACTCCTCACATCATGATATAAGACAGCCATGTGGGTGCTGGGAATTGAACTTGGGTCCTCTCTAAGAGCAGCAAGTGCTCTTAACCACTGAGCCATCTCTCCAGCTCCTGTTGTACGCTTCTTCTATGTCTTCTCTCATCCTAAATTCCTTATCACTGTCATTGTTCCGGCCTGAGAAACTAAGCCATGGAACTTGTCAGAACCGTTTGTCAAGGAGCACATAGGCCCTCGGTGAGGGCCCAAGGAGTATTCTTACAAAGACCATGAGCTATGGAGCATAGATGGACGTTTTTTGTCATAGTGTTGGTTGTTTGAAACAAGGTCTCACTCTGTAGCCCATGCTGTCCTCAAATGTCAGGTTTTGCTGTCTTAGTGTCCTCGGTGCTGGGAATAGAGGCCAGTGCCACCACATCCTGCTTTGTGAACTGATGGTTTTAACAGCTAATTCATCTACTTCAAAGCAGTTTTTTTTTTTTTTGCCCGTTTTCTGAACCCTGATGAGTTCCCAAAATGTTGGACCTACTAGATTGGAGAGTTTTTTCTCACTCAGAATTAGAGTCATGTTACTAGGTGTAACTGGGAAGGCCACAAGGCCGGTGAGTGGACCGATCACAGGAGGAAAGTAAGACTCACAGGCTTAGCGTGGACAAGGACCAGTGACTCAAGATGAATCTTAGGACTGCTGACTTGAGCAACAGCCTCATGGTCACACTGTCTGTCCCCTCAGCAGAGTGTGAGCAAGAGACTCCTTAGGGTCCTTGGGATGCATGCAAAGAACACTGGGTTGTCAGCCAGCAGAACTGAATCCGTCCCTGACTCCATGGCAACCAGTTAGTTGTTTGTGAGAATGATGCTTCCTTGGGTTTGGGTTTTTGCTTGCTTGCTTGCTTGCTTCCAGACACAATCTTGCTATGCAGCCCAAGTTGGCCTCAAAGTTGAAGTCCATCTGCCTCCAGACATTGCAGGCTTGGGCCATCACACTGGGGTTTCTTCATTATGTTCCAGTTTCCCAACCATCCATCAGAGGAGGTTAGAGGGTTGTTGCTTTTTTTTTTTTCTTTTAGTTTTTCAAGGCAGGGTTTCTCTGGGTAGCAGCCCTGGCTATCCTGGAACTCACTCTGTAGTTTGAGGCTGGCCTCGAACTCACAGAGATCCGCCTGCTTCTGCCTCCTGAGTGCTGGGATCAAAGGTGTGTGCCACCATCACCCAACCGTATTGTTGCTTTTCAAGCTGTGTTCTGAGACCCTTTTAAGCTGGGGGGAGGGGCATATTAAAGAAGAGATGTTCTGCCCAAACCACTTTGATCCCCTCATCCTCTCAAACCCCATCTGCTCTCTCCCTTGGAGTGCCCCCTCACTGACCCACCCACCTAGGAAGGCTTTGAAATCTCCGGGAAAGGCCTGCTAATAAAGACAGCCTACAAAAGCAGTGTTCTTCCCAGAGTAAAGGGCCTCAGGTACCTCTTGTCCGGCAGGTCCCACTCAGAAGGAAGGACACAGTCAGGAAGATCCATGAGGTACTCTGGGAAGGACCAACGGCACGGGCTCCAGAGGGACCAGAATCTGGCTGGTGTCTCCTCTGGCATCCTCACATGTCGTGGGCCATCTATCCTCGGGTTTCTTCGATTTCCCTCTCTCTTCCTCCCCTGTTTTCTGTCTCTGGCTCCTTCCTAACATGCCTGTGACAATCATCTGAAGGCTTTCCCCCTAAGAGAGCCCAGGAGAGAAGGGAGGGACAAGGTGGGACCCCCCCAAGGATATTGGGCTGCATGTCCTTGCCCTCCACCTCACCAGCTGGACAGGCTGCCCAGCACAGCACTGATCCTCACCTGCCTATGGCCCCTCCTCATTCTGGGAGTGTGGAGGAAAGCCCCCCCAACCCACCCCAGTCTGCTGGCTGAAGCCTGGGACCCTCCTCTGCCAGGACCCCACCAGCCTGGGCCCAGCTTGGCTGCCCGCCTGGGCTGCCGTATCGATTATCTTGGCTCCTTTTTGCTGGGGATATCAATCTAGCGGGTTCCCGGGATGGCTGTGTTTTAACCTCTCACCCTGGTCTAGACTCTGTCGGCTCCTGCTGTCCCTCAGCCAGGAGGAGATGGAGGCCCCGGGCCTCTTGGGCAGGCTCTGGAGCCAGCGGATTTCCAGGAACCGAAGCTGGGATCGCCTGGCGGCTCCGCAGCCCGCCAACCTGCCTCTCTCCAAACCGGCCGGTGAATTATTAAAGATGCAATTTCCTCTCATCTTTCCAGTAAAATTGCTCCCTGTGCCGTGCATTGCTACCTTCCTGTCACCGGCCAGCTGGGGTCTTGGCAGAACTGTCATTCACCCCAGAGTAGGGCATAGGGAACTTGGGAGTCTTAGAAATATTGGTGCCCACTGTTTCACAACACCGGAGAAGGAAGTTCAGAGAAATTCAGCAACCACGGTAGCTCAACAAGCTAACCAGCAGAGCTGGGCTGGGACCCTATGTTCCAAACAGGGCTTCCTCTCCCCTGTACCAGGGAAGCCTGCAGAGTCCCCGCACGGTTACTCAGGGCTACTGGCACGTACGCTCCCTAGTGAGAGTTGGGTCAAGTTCCCTGTACATCGATCAAGTCTCCAAGTGTGATTTACAGTCTTTGCTTGTTATTTACCACCAGGTCCCCCACCGCAGCCCGCTTAGCTAGGTAAAGCCGTCATTGTTAGTGCCCTCTGGTCGGTATTTATTGTTTTGGGTTTTGCTGTTTACTGTTGGTGGTCATAACAGGGGGGCTGAGAGCAGCAGCTCCATGTATGTTCTCTGTGACCACATGGCCGTGCTCCCTGATACTGTTCCTCAAAGCCCTGCTCCAACCGGCCTTCCGAGGTTCCCCATTCCCTGGGGATCCCCAAGGGAGGTCTAAGTGCCTTACTGCTCTTCAGCCAATGTCACAGGTCCAGGAGTTGGAAGTGTATGGGGTCTCAGACCGGTGTATTGATGTCTATGGAAACGGCACTGCTCTGCCTGGCTCGGAGCTGGCATTCTGAAAGCTCCCAGGACACCTTTGGCCCCTAGGTTCAAGGGTCAAAGTCTGCCCAAGCACCAGTTCTCTCAACCCAGGCAGGCCGAACCCGAAGGGGTCTTTGAGGTCACAACTACCCTCCCACTCAACTTGGCCTCCGTCCCCTGCCTCAGGCCCACCCCCAATGGGGAGCAGATCCCAAGCTCCGCCATAGCGCAACAGAAAACCTCTTGCCAGAGTGGCTCAAACTTAGATGGGCAAAGCTGTGGCTGGTGGGCACTCTCCCTGTACTTGCCCATGGAAGAAAGCTGCTCCAGGCCTTGCCCAAGCTTGCTCCAGATGAAGCCACCCTGGCTGCTACCCCCTCTCCCATCACCAGCTCCTTAGTCCTTTTCTCTCTCCCACAAGCCTCCCTCACTCCCTCCACATTAACCTCTGGCGGGGACAGCAGATTGAAAGACGTCTCTGAGGGCTCCCTGTGCTTGGCTCCTTGGCCTCCATAAGGGGTAGTGTGGTTAGGACTCCAGCCCTCACTGGCCGAGCGGGCCACTTCAGGTAGGGGCATAAACTTCTCTGTGACTTTCTTACCATCATCTGCAAAGGAGCGCTCAGGACGTAGTGGCCGCTTGAGAGGAGCGCTGTGAGTGTGAAAGGGGCCACTAACACACACAACTCCAGAAAATGAAAACAAATCTGTGACAGCAGAAAATGGGTCAGTGGTCTCCTGGGGATGGGACAAGGGGCAGGCAGAAGAATCGTCAACAGGAAATCTGAGCGGGGGGTCCTGGTAGTGCACATCTTCAATCCCAGCACTCCGGAGGCAGAGGCAGGTGCATTCCAGGACAGCCAGGGCTTCACAGAGAAACTCTGTCTCAAAAAAACAAAAAGGAGAAGAGGAGGAGGAGGAAGAAATGACTGATTCATTCTCTTAATTGTAGTGATGGTTTTATAGTATTTCCATGTGTCAAAACATACCATATTGTATCATTTGTTTTTCCTTTTATCATCATATCTCAATTGCACAAAAAAAAAAAAAAATGGGTTTCCAGCTCGGAAGATGGCTCAGCAAGTAAGGACACTTGCTGTACAAGTATGAGGATCTGAGTTCAAATCCCCAGAAGCCGTGGACATGGAGCGCACGTGCCTGTAACCCCAGTATTGTTGGGGAGGGGATAGGAGGATCAGCCTAGCTCCAGGTTCAGTGAGAATCCCTGTCTCAAGAGAATTAGGCAGACAGAGAAATATGACACCTGACACCCTCCTCTGGCCTTCATAAACAAGCATTCCTACCCCCCTACCATCACACACATATACAAACAAATAGGTTTCATCACGATATTTCTATACACTGTGTACTTTAAATGTGTGCAATTTATTGTATGTCAACTATACTTCAAAAGCCTAGACCTACATGACTAAGAAATGTGTGGGGTCACTGCTTGCATTCTCGGCTGCCACCTGTCCCACACCCAGGGCTCCTCCTCTCCTAAGCATGAGTTCCCTGGGGTTCCTAAAAGCTTCCAGGCTGCCAATGCTGTGTCTTGGTAGCCACATGTGTGCATGTCACCAAACTCTGGGATTCTAACTAGCCACTGTCTCAGCCAGGCCACATTCCTGATCATCACAGCTGCCTACTTCCAGGAAGTAAAAGTTGTTAAAGCCAGGCCTGCAAGCGCCTCTGGTGGGTTGGTTTTGCATGTTAAATGTTCTAAGCATCAGGGAGTTTTAAGCTCCTTCCATCTATGCCCAGGCCACAATCATCCGAGTAACCTTGGCTAACTGGCAAAGTCTACACTCCAAAGTCTCAGTGTCTAGTAATGCCATTGTCTCTGTGCCTGGCCACAGCTGGGGACTCAGCCCCAGAGGTTGTTAGAGATTCTCAGAGATGTCCTAGCCTGTGTCTTCCAGGAACAGTGCTCTGCCACCCTCCCCAGGAGCCACGGTGGAGAAGGACACTTGGCATGGTTACAATGCATACCTAGGCAGAGGTTAGAATAGGATTTCCTTGGCTCTGGTTGTGTATTTTCTCCTCCTTGACATGCTCAAAGGTCTTGAGGAGAGAGGGGCAGGGGAGAACACTTTACAGAACAAAGCGGTGTGAGTCCATGTCATAAGCCGGCCTGGGGGCAGTGATCAGTGGTGGTTCAGTCTAGACAGGAGTCTGGGTCCTCCTGGTGCCTGATTTTTCTCAAAATACCTCTGTCTTGAGTATGGAGTCCTCATTCTGTCCTTCTCTGTGATATATCCCCTCTTCCTGGTTCTTGCAACACCTCCCCCAAAATCAACCTCAGGCTAGAGTTGTCCTTGACCCTGCCCTAGAACAAGAGTGTCCTACCTTCTTGGGAATTCCCCACAGTGGCGAAGAACCCACAGTTACAACCTTAGTAGTAGCCTCAGACTGGTCCATCAGAATGGATGAGGCCAGCAAGATCTACGATGCCCAGTGTAGGAAATGACCTTGTCATGGCTGACCACCCGGGAACATTACTGAGAAAGCCAAGAAGCGGCCGGCCATCTCAGAATCCTGGGACAGCCACAGAGTCGGGCTCCAGGTCTGCAGGAGGGCCTAGGCCAGCCAGGAATGGATTTAAGCATGTAAAAGAACAAGAGGGAAAATCATGTGTGAGAGAATCCTGTGTGTGAGAGAGTTCTGTGTGAGAGAGAAGGAGACTTCTGTGTGTGAGAGAATTCTGTGTAAGAGAGAATTCTGTGTGAGAGAGAATTCTGTGTGTGATAGAGAATCCTATGTGTGATAGAGAATCCTATGTGTGAGAGAGAATTCTGTGTAAGAGAGAATTCTGTGTGAGAGAGAATTATGTGTGCAAGAAAATTCTGTATGCAAAGAGAATTCTGTGCGTGAGAGAATTCTGTGTGAGAGAGAGACCTCTGTTAGAATTCTGTGTGAGAGAGGAAGAATGGCTGCGGGTGTGTCTGAGAAACAAAGATAACTCTGAGAATTTTATGGGAGAGAAACGGTAAGTTCACGAAAGCAATGTTCATGAACTTTGAACTTCGAAACAATGTTCATGAATAAATGTCCCTTCTGCAGGTCTGTTTTTGGGAGTGTCCATGCTGGTTCTGGATTGTCAGAACCTCTCTCACAGTCCCCAAACCCAGAGAGAGACCTGGGGCAGGCTGTACAGGAGAAGGTCCCCCATAACTTCTGACCTTTTGGAGGGACTTGTGGCTCCTTTCTGTCGTCCATCTCATCAAAGTAATGGAGTCGGGTTTGAGGACCCCACATGCTCATCTGCCACTGCCTGGGCCTCACGTGATGCTCTCAGAAGCAAGACTCACAAATATGTCACTCAGATGATAGGATGGCTTTCCTGTCAGCAGCTGAGAGGGCCAGCAGAAAGCCCTCTGGTGAGTGACAGCCACCTCAACACATCTGTGGAGAATACCTTGGAGCACTCTGAACACTGTCCCCATCCATGCTCAGGCCAGGCAAGACAGGTCCTCTCTCCAGGTGCCCCAGAGATTGGTGAACTGGTGTGTGGCAGGGCAAGGCTGATGTACAGTCAGCAACGCTCATGCTCAGGCCTTTGGACCTTTTGAAAGTCTCCGAATCCTTTGAGAAACTGAGGAAAGCATGGGTCCCTTTTCTAAAGAAACGAGTCCACACTTGCAGATGTCTCCTCTAATCTTAGAAGCTTCCTAAATTCCTGCCTCAGCTTGCTGTGGGTCTCCAGGTCCCAGGGAAATGCACCAGAGCTGCTGGAGCCAAGGTAACCTGAAATTGCCTGAAAGTCCCCATCCCCAACCCCAGATGATCCAGAGCTCAGTTTATTGAAAACAAGATAGAAGCATGTGCCTGTAATCTCAGGAAGCAGACAGACAGGAGGATAGAGAGCTAGAGGCCAACCTGGGCTACATGGTGAGACCATGTTTAGATAGATAGATAGATAGATAGATAG
>CABHPH010136898.1:19087-31789 GCA_902168325.1 Peromyscus nudipes
GATAGATAGATAGATAGATAGATAGATAGATAGATAGATAGATAGATAGATAGACAGACCGACCCCATAAGGAACCACTGAGGCACTTGCCTGCCATGCACAGGGCTCTTGGTTAAATTCTCTAGCACAACAAAAAGAGGCTAAGTACCCTGAGGAATGAATGCATCCCCTCCCTGCCTGTAAGGGGGTGGTGGTGGTGGTACCAAACAGGGGATTCCAAGTGAATCCTTTATAGTCTGACCTTCAGCCATAAGCAACTTTGGGACCTGAGGCTTTGTTTAGTCAATGTTCTATTGCCTACATTCTGTTGAGACACACGTTAAGTTACACATGAGTATATGATTAGTACATGGAATGGACACATAGACATGTTCTCTGCCTTTGTATTGCCAGAAAAGTAACAAGGAAACACATAAATCCATGTGTGTACTTCTGTGAGGTGATAGAGTCTAACAAAACCCCTAAGATTCTGGTTTCTGCATCCATACATGAAGGTCATTTCAACATTGATTCTGCTTCTGTGAGAAGTGAGACAAGCTATGCTAGGCATGAAACACACAACGGGTGTAGCTCTAAACATCCAGGAACAGCAGAAAGGAGCAGGCGTGACCTCTCTAGACTGACAGAGGTTTTGTGTAACCTGAGAGCTATTGAGCTGACCCACCTGGCCCCTGAACCTGGAGGGGAAGCCAGTCTACAAGCACCCTTCAAGCCATGGCCATCATTTAGACAGCAGTCAAGCTTAGTTGATGAGAAAGAAGGGGTACAGAGTAGGAGGAAGCTTCAGTTAGGGATGAGGAGGGTACCTTGGATGACCAAACCAAGCAATAAACTAGGGGGGGGGAGAGAGAGAGAGAGAGAGAGAATAAGGAGAAGGGATACTTCAAATATCTGCAAAGAAAGAAGAAAAAGGATTAGATGTTTAAGGTCATCCTTGGCTACATAGCAACTTTGAGGCCAGCCTGGGCTACAAGAAACACTCTCTTGAGAAAAACTACAAGTTAGGAATAGAACAGCCTTCACAAAGGTTTATCATCTTGGATTCAAGTGAACTGACTTCCCTCTTCCTTCCTTCCAGAAGCAAGAACAGTAAACCTCTACGTCATCCAGAATCTCAACTGTGTCTACGGCTTTTCCAGGTCAGTGAAATGTACCAGGTAAACCAGGCAGCAAGACTATATGAGTGAAGCCAGGAAGTAAACAAACAAACAAACAAACAAACAAACAGATACTTGATGCTTGGCATATCCAGATATTGATATTTAAAATGATAGACTTTAAAATAATTGTGATTCATATGTTAAGTAGATATAGAAGATAATGAATTTTAAAAGAACTAGAGACCAGCCAGGCATGGTGGTACACACCTTTAATCCCAGCACTTAGGAGGCAGAGGAAGGCGGATCTGTGAGTTTGAGGTTCCCTGGTCTACAGAGCAAATTTCAGGACAGCCAGGACTACACAGAGAAACCTTGTCTTGGAAAAAAATAAATAAATAAATAAATATAAATAAAAAGAACTGGAAACCTTCAAAGTTATCAAATGAAACTGTAGAAATGAAAACATAATCATAATATAGTGGATAGGTTATTCAGCAAATTAGATGAAGCTAAGTGGGGATTAGGAAACTGGAAAGCAGGGTAATATAAAACTTGAAGTACTGAAATGCAGCGAGAAATACGGACATAAGTGAATAGTCACATTAGAAAAACCCCTAAACTTACCCTTGTACAGCCCTTAGACTGTAATCTGTAATGTGTGTGTATGTATACTCTATGTAACGATGAACCCTTTATACTAAAGAGTGCTTATGACATTGTATTACATAGAAGCTAAAGAGCCCAAGAGTTCTAGGGACTAAATATGCTACTGTTACAGCTCCAAGGTGAATCAGACAGGGCAAGAGAATGGACTTGGGACTACAGCTTGGTAGGCTCCTGCACCTGTCTCCCGGACTAAACCATGGGCTTCTCTGAACCAGTTTTGTCATCTTTAAGAAAGAAACAAAATGGTGCAGTGTCATCATGAGGATTCAGCGGGTGTGTGTTTCCGATACCTGCGCTGCTGAAAGGCTGGTGAGGGGACAAATGGCCAGACTCAGGGGAAGCAGCCTCTCCTGGTCTCTCCCACACACAAGTGTTTCCACCCTGCTTCCAGGCCCTCCATCTCCCCTAGCCAAGGCAAGACCTCCCCTCCTCCCCTGGGGGTACAGTGTGACTTCTCCTGGGAAAGACACAAACATCTTTTCACTACAGATAGGGCACTGGAAAACCGGCCAAAGAAACAATCACACCCAAGTCCGACCTGGTGAACTTTTATTTATTTATTGGTGGTTGCTTAAAGGAGCATGTATGGTTCAAGGGAAGTTGAATCCAGCCCCCCCCCCCCAAAAAAAAAAAACAGCATTAAGTAATGACTTCGGTTCTGTAAGACAAAGGGGGTTCCCGTTCATACAGGTCTCTAGAAGGAGATGGGGGAGGGTTCCTGTTATCTAGACTACATGCTCGAAGTGGCAAGGAGGAAGACCCTAGATATAATTCAAGGTTGTCTTAAGCCTGACATCCGAGGGAGCTGGGCTTTGCTCACAGCTGTAAAGGGGAGGGAAGGGACTCTGAGAACTGTAAGGTCCTAGCAGCTCTCCGTAGCTGGCCTTGAGAGTCTGTGGGGTGGTGGCCTGATTTGGGAGAGAAAAAGAAGGCCAGCCAGAGGATCTGTGGATCTAACAACCATATCTTGCCTCTACTACTTAAAATAGCTTCTATATCACCATCACTGTTAGTCTGAATCTCAGAGTTATGATTTCGAAGTGAAATGTTTCCCACAGACTCCTGTTTTGAATACTTGGCCCCCACTTGGTGGCACTATTTTGGGAGGTTTTGGAGATTTGGGAAGATGGGAAGACCTATCTAAAGGAAGTGGGTTTCTAGGGGTGTGTCCTGGGGATATAGTATTCCTGAGCATTTCCTCTTGCTCTCTCTGCTTCTGGGCCCACCAACATGTGAACTCAGCTACTTCACCATGCCCTCCCCTGCCATGATGAACCGAACCCTTTGAAGCTGTGAGTCAAGTCAATCTCTTCGTCCCTAAGTCACCCATGCCAGGTGATTCTGATCCTGCAATGGAAAAGTAACTAGTGAACACAGCTGTCCTTCGTGGGATGTTTTCTTAGCCCTTGCTTTGCCAGCAAAGATACTGAGAAAACCAAGACCCCACGCTGGTGGACTTGGGAAGAGATATACAGAAGCAAGCACCAAACTCACCTGGGTTGCTGAGTGTCCCTAGGACAGGCATAAAGGGTCAAAACAGAAGGACTGTTTTACAGGAGAGGGCCACTAAGGCCTCTCTGGTAAGGTAATGGGCACAGCTCTGAAGGGGAGAGTGGTAAAAGTCATAAAGGTGTGTGTGTGGGTGTATGTGTGTGTGTGTGTGAAGGAACAGGTGGTAAGAGCCATGAGGATTTGTGTGTGTGTGTGTGTGTGTGTGTGTGTGTGTGAAGGAGAAGGTGGTAAGAGCCATGAGGATATGTGTGTGTGTGTGTGTGTGTGTGTGTGAAGGAGAGGGTGGTAAGAGCCATGAGAATATTGGGGGGGTCCCTTAGAGCCTTCAGAAGAGAATTTATTATGCTTGGCAAAGTAGGAGATGATGTTTGTGTTTATTTGGTTTCAAAAGCAAATTGTCTCATGAGATTTAATAATATAAATCAAAGCTTTAAGATATGCATTCTCTGACCCACAAGTCCACTTAGGAATTCAGCCACTGGAAAAATAATGTACACATGTATTTATGTATAAGGATCTTGATTAGGGAAAACTTTTTAAAAAAGAGATAAAGATAAATGTTCAACAATGGGGAAATGGTTAATTTAATTAAGGTTATCCATAACACTCAAAGGTGTATTACCTTAACAGCCTTTGGCCAAGGTCAAGTATAACATCACGGGATGTAGGAAAATGTTCACTGCCAATTGTTAAGTCATAATCTATACCTAATAAAATGCCATTTTTTGTAAAGGAAAGCCATGTTGATGTGTAGAACATATATAAATATCAAATTGTGGGCAGTAATGATTAATAAATGAAGAAATTACAGTTAACTTTTGGAAGTTTTTTTAAAGTTTTTCTAACACTTGTTGTAACTTTTAATTATGTGTTCACATGTATGGAGGCCTATGTACACATGATGGCGGGTGCCTGTAGCGGTCAGAGGTACGAGCTCCCCTGGAGTGCAGGTGGTTGGTTGAGGTGTTAGAAACCGGACTCAAGTCCTCTGGAAGAGCAGCGGGCACTGTTAACCGCTGAGCCATCTCTCTGCCCCTTAAAGTATTTTTGTTTTGGTTTTTGTTTTGCTTTGCTTTTTTGCATGTCTGTGGTCTAAGGCTTTTATACTGAGAACATATGATATTAATTTTTAACTTATGAATATTAGTCAAATGTCCAGATGTTGGGGAGCTCTTTTGTAAACTCAGCACTCAGGAGGCAGGAGGACCCAGAGTCCAAGGTCAGCCTGGCCAGTATACCCAGATTGTGTCTCCAACACAAACAGCAACAAAGTCATCAGTAGACCTAACTCTTTCTAACACAGTCACTTACTCAGGGAGTAGATGTTTGCTGAGCATCTACCTCGTGCCAAGTGCTATGATGTTAACTGTCAGTAACAAATCAACAGGTCACTTCCGTGTTGGGGAAAGGGCCATGAGAGACAGGTTCAGATGGAGGCTTGAAGGTACCAGCAGCCTCTGTTTGGATGGTGGGGAGACAGAAAGTCTGAGACATGGTCATCAGCCACTAGTGGGAAGAAGAGGGGTATGAGGAGAGCGTGAATTCTGAGGGACAGCTGATTTCCCCACATGCCGGACTCTTGGAAGTGTCAGATCAAGGGCCAAGACCGGCCGGGAAGCATCAAGGAACTAAGATGGGAGAATGATCATCTACGCGCAGTTCCCAAGATGCTGGCGACAGAGCCTGCATCCCAAGGAGCAGAGGAGAATGGCCAATCATCGGACAGAGGTAAGGAGGAGGCAGAGACAGAACATGGCCTAGTGAGGTAGAGCTTCACAGATAGCCGAGGCTCCTCGAGGAGGAGTGGGAAAGATGGCTGGAAACAGCTGTAGACGCAAACACGGTGCCTGCCCCTCCTAGTTCTGAGCTAACTGTGGGAGGGAAGAGATCTGCCTTGCCAGACTAACTCCAGGAAAAGTGGAGTCTTCAAGTAACACCAGCCCCACGAGAGTTGAGCCACAAGTCCTTAGAGGTCACCTAGGACAAAGAAGAGCTGGTGCACTGTCCCATGGTAGACTTGGGGGATCTGCCCTGGGATGTGGAACTCTGGTATCCTGTCCTCCCAAGCAGAGACCGTGCTCACGGAACTTTCAAGGCCGGCTGGACTAAGCAGCCATCACGCCTCAGCCCTCGTGGCACGACATTCTCCCTTCCCAAGCATTCCATTGTGTTTTAATGCAGCGTTTGTACTTGTTAAAGGAATAAATTTAGCTTTTATTGGGAGAAGCGGCAGGGTTTGGTCAGGGAGGATGAGGCGGGGCCTGAGGTGCCATGGCAACCTCTGTCTGTCAAGCCTGGGAGGATGCTGATCCGGGACACCTTTGCTTCTTCCTCACCTGCTCCCACCTCTCCTTGCCACCTCTTGCTGTCAAGCAGGAGCCGAAGGCACGACAAGATGAGAGAGAGGAGACAAGCGGGACCCCGGAGCTGCCGGTTCCTCTCTGGGTTCATATGGGAAATGGGCGGAGCGGCCAACAATGCTTTCTCAGAGAGGGGAGAGCGGAAGCTGTGTCAAGGCTGCCCAGAAATATCTGCCCCTTTATGTATCCTAAAGATTGGACTAGATAAGAGCAGAGTTCAGGTTCTCCTACAGAAGTTCTCAACCTTCCTAATGCTGCGACCCTTTAATACAGTTCCTCATGGGGTGGTGAACCCCAGCCATGATTTCATTGCTACTTCATAACTGTAATTTTACTACTGCTATGAATTGTCATGTAAAATATCTGATATGCAGAATATCTGATATGTGACCCCAAAAGGGTTCATGACCCATAGGTTAAGAACCACTGTCCTAGAGCCCACAAATTACAGAGCTGTGGAGGAAAGATTTGAAGACCACCAAGGAATACCCTGAGCCTACTCTGTCACTCTACCTCACAGATGTCTCAAAAGCTAAAAGGAAATCAAAGACCCCCGTCTTCCCCCACTGTGCTGGCATTATCCTCCGACGTTCCCACAAAGATTCAGTATTGCACCCACAAGGAGTTCATGGGGCACTGTGTAGGGTCAGAGAGTCGGGAGGAGTGAGGTCTGGGCTTGAGATCAGAGCACTGTATGAAGGTTGGCTGCACGTGCCCTGTGTGAAATGAGAGAAAGATGGTATAGCCCAGGGCCTGCCCCTCCCTGCACTTGGCATCCTGAGGGCTAGGTCCTGTCTGTAGCAAGCTGGTGGTGGCACCCACCTTGAAGGAGTTTTGTGAGCTGTAGAGACAGACAGCATGGCCACTGACCTTAGCTAAAAGTCTTCACTTTCTACCCAGATCCTGTTTCGTTCTCTCCTCAGCCTGCCAAGCTCTGGCTGGGTACCATGCCCTGGGTTACAAGGCTGGGAGAGAAGTGGTCCTTCTGGAAAGTGTAACACCCAGTCCAGGCCTGGGACCCCCACCGAGCACATGTTGGACGAGTGTCCACCCGTGGAGCTGCCTTTAGGAACAGACATGGCATGATATCAACAGTGTTCTAAAGAATGTGGGGCTCATAAGAGGTCACGTACAACGGCAGGACGCACAGCCTCCTTTGAGCCGTATAGCCCAAAGTCATGGGTGGAGCAAACACCACTACAGGGCTCAACACAGATCTGGGTGCCAGAGGCTTAGGGCTGGTTCCTCTGCTTCTGAGATGATGTCATGAATGACAGTTTGGCCTATGGAACAATGTTGGGTCCTCAGAGGCACAGACTAGAAGGAAGGAGAGCTTACCACCACTACATACCCTTCCGTCTGATATTCATCAATCCATGCAGACACATGACTACCCATTGGGTGTAGTTGGATTTTTCTTTGGGCTGCCAGCTCACTAAATAAATAAATAAATAAATAAATAAATAAATAAATAAATAAATAAATAATGACACAGAGGCTTATTATTAATTATAAAAGCTTGGTCTATAGCTTAGGCTTGTCCTACTAGCTCTTATAACTTAACCTATATCTTTTAATCTATGTTCTTTTATGTGGCTCGGTTACCTTTACTATGTACTGCTCATCTTGCTTCCTCTCTGTCTGGCTGGTGACTCTGCCTTTCTTCTTCCCAGAGCTCTCTCTGTCCAGAAGTCCCTGCTATAACTCTTAACTAGCTATTGGCTGTTTAGCTTCTTATTGAACCAATCACAGTGACACATCTTTAACACAGTGTAATTAAATATCATGCAACAATTGGGCTCATTCTAACACTGCTTTGTGGGACAAAATTGTCAAAGCACAACCACCACCAACCCCACAGACTTGTTCACTCAAGAAAGACCTTTGTCCCATTGATAAGGTCACTGACATCTCAGGTCATGACCTATCGCTTCTCCCCCATTTCCCAAAGGCAACTGTCGCACAATCTGGCAAGTTGTATATGAGTTGGTCTCCTCTGTAAAGGCAGTGTGTGTCTGGTGGTGGTCTAGCCCTGGGAAACACAGTCTCTGTCTATTCCTCCCTGGTGTGTGACCTTATCCAAGTAACTTCCCTGCCCCACACAGGTATGGTGAGCAGATCTTGGGTTTGGAGACCCCATGGGTTAGAAAGCCTTTTCAGGTCTCTCCTCGGTTAAGAGAAAGCAACAAACACGGGGCCCTACTTCTTATATAAACAAATGAACCTGGCGCATAGCCTAGGCCCTAATAGGAAGAGACGGCAGTGAGTCTTTAGTCAGAGTAAGGGACTTTCTCAGGGAGCTGAATGACTCAGGACTAAGGGAACTGAGACATTTGTGGGTCATGAAATGGAAAAGAACCTAGGGTTGAGAAGTGGGGGCACATCAGCTTCCTGTCCTAAAGCCATCTCATACTTGGCCATTTGGAATGGGCTGCAGAGAATGTCACCTATGAAACAATCCAGAGTGGTATCCCTGTCCCCAAAGGGAACTCAGGAAACATCAGCATTCCCTCCTATGTTCTGTCGTTTATCCCACCAGTAACCCCGTGGGGTGTGCCTTTCTATATCCACTTTATCAACGATGGCCTGAGGCTCAGACAATTCTTGTCTTGTTCCAAAGACCTTCCTCTCATCACTGTCACAAACATAATCATACCCACGGTACCTCCTTTTGACCGCAGAGTGTGCTGTGTGGACTAGAATCTTGTTAGTCTCCAGTGGAGATCAGAAAGGTCCATGGATCCAAGAAGGATCAATGGGATCGAGGCTTCCTAACTGGCACCTTGATCCAGGGTAGACGCTAAGAGACTAAAGTCAAGATCATCGCAGCCTGCAGCAACAGTGGACAGAGAAGTGGGCAGCCAAAGGCACAGGGACAAATGGCCAGGGCTAAGGGTGACATGCTGAAGCTTCACCAGAAGCTGGCTACGGGGCAGTCTATGGGCAGACCTGGCTTCAACACCTGGCTCTGAGGCCCAGCCAGGGCACCTAACTCCACTGGCTGTAGCTGCCTTGTTTATGATGCCAGCTCTGATCCTCTACTTCATGTTGGATCTAAGTGGTTTGTAAAGATTAAATAAGAGGCCGGAGAGATGGCTTAGCAGTTAAGAGCATTGTCTGTTTTTCCAGAGGACCCAGGTTCAATTCCCAGCTCCCACATGGGAGAATTCCAACCACCTATTAACTCTAGTTTCAGAGTACTCAACGCCCCCTTCTGGCCTCTCTGGGCACTGCTTGCATGTGGTGCACGGACATCCACGCAGACAAAACACCTATACATATTTTAAAAAATAAAATGAGATTAAATAACATCATCAACAGGAAGCATTTTGTGTTAGATCTGGTGTGTGATAAGTAGTCAACAGAGGGTATGCTATGAAGCTGGGGCCAGCCAACCCTTAGGGGACCTGGAGACAGGGTCAGGCTAGCATACCCTGTGTCCACTGAGGGTGATGAGGAAGGGCCCATTGCAGAGGGCATGCCGGGAAGACTGTCATTCTAGAAGGCACAGTCCAAGCCCATTCTCCTCTGTTCCTCTTGGGCTGGGGCTCTGAAAAGGCTGTCTGTTTAGAAACATCTCATGGCCACACCTCCCAGGCAGACTCTGGTGAGAGGCGCACAGAGACACCCATCTGCACCGCCAGAGCCAGTGCCCAGCAAGGGGACGGGCCTGAGATTAGAGGCAAGTGCACCCCCCCATCTGCATACACACACTGGGGAAGGTGCCAGCATGGTCCCAGGAGAGGGGAAGAGCACACTTCCCTGCAGTCCTGCCAGCCTGCACCATGTTCCAGCTTGTTGACCGGGTGATGGCATAATTACAGTTTCAATCACAGATTAATAATAAGTCGTTTTTGCAAACGAGGAGGCAGGTCTGCACTGGAAAGGGCCCCAAAGGGCCCGTCGCCTCTGCTATCTGAGGCTGCTGGCCTCTGTTTGATGTTTTTTGTTTTGCTTTTTTTTTTTTTTTTTTTTTTTTTTTGCCGACCTGAGATTTTTTCTAAGAACGTTTATAACAACCACTACCACCTCAGTAATAGCACCATCTTGGCCTGCCCCCGCTGGCCTCAGATGGTGATGGAACCAGCTCCAGAGAAGGTATCTGCCTGGGTGTATATGTGTGTGCCTGTGTGTAAGAGTTACCTGGGCCCAGAAAGATATGGCTGAGTGCACAGGTGTGCTAGTTTCCGTAAATTTAATGTGCCATGTGCATGTGCTCTCATGCGACATCAGCAGTGCCAAGGAGCCCCTCCAGAGAAATTATCTACATAAGCACACTCCTTCACCACCCCCAAGGGACTGTGCTAGAAGACCGAGGAGGTCCGAGGAAGCTTGTGACCGCCAAAGTGCTCCTGAAGGGTAGAGCAAAGACCCAGCTCTAAGGTAGGGCTGAGAACCCGCCTGCAGGGCTGTGCTCCCAGGGGGGCTAGTAAGAAGTTGATATTAATAAGCACTCAAGTGTGTTTCAAGTTTTCAGATCCTCGATCTTCTGTTCTCCTCTATCCTCCTCAGAGCCTTGTTTTGTCCTCATAACCTATCTAAGGGGAGGGAGGGCAGGCCTCCTTACTCTCCCTGACCCCAAGTGGCAATAGGGACCATGAGGAAGGGGACCTTCCTGGGAGACACAATTCTGGATGACAGA
The DNA here is from genome assembly GCA_902168325.1 of Peromyscus nudipes. NCBI lineage: Eukaryota > Metazoa > Chordata > Mammalia > Rodentia > Cricetidae > Peromyscus > Peromyscus nudipes. Next base: position 29,368 of record CABHPH010136898.1, read on the forward strand.
AGTCGCTGTGATTAGACCCCCAGATGTTCCCAAATGCCACATTTGGTCTTGGGCCCTGCTTCAGCTCATACAGACATCTAACCACTCTGCACCCTCTCTATGGCTGCCTGGTTCCAAGGTCCTGGGGCAGGCAGGGTTCAACAATCCCAATTCCGCCCCAAGACAATGGGACCACGGGGCTCTAGGGAGCTGCCATGTGACTTTGTTGACTGAGCATCCGAGTGCCCAGATCTACATTCCAGTGTCACTGTGGAGCAGTCACACCCATTTTGCCTGAACCTGGCTTCTCGAGGACTGTGATTTGGTCAGCTCATTCCTCTCCACCAAGCTGTTCAGTGATTTTCTTTTCTTTTCTTTTTTCCTTTCTCTTCTCTTCTCTTCTCTTTTCTTTCTTTCTTTCTTTCTTCCTTTCTTTTTTAACAACGCTGTAAGTGTGGCCCCACCCAGCAAACCTCAGAGGAGGCTAGGAGCCAAGATGGAGGTAAGGAGGAAGGGTTCATAGGTTTGGCTTCCTGCCAGGTCCTGCCTGACCCTGCCTGCCCCTACTGCCTGCTCTGCCCCCAAGGGCTCCTGGTTACCCAGTGTCTAGAGGGCAGGCCCATCCTCCCTCCAGAGCTGAGAGGCCGCCACGCTGCTCCCCCAGCTGAGCTGTCTGACTGCCATTGCAGTTCAAAGTGATTGGAGGCAACATCTAATTATGTGCAGGTGGAGCATCACTTGGAGGCGGGCTGTGAGTCATGGCCAGGGCCCTGTCTGAGCAGCCCCTCAGAGTCTCTGCTCCTGCCGTGTAGTGGAGTTGGAGGGAGGAGCAGGAACCTCGGCTGGGCCCTGCCTGAAGGAACCCCACCAAGAGCCCCTTCCTGTGGAGGCCTGTGGGGGTCTGTTAGTGTGTGTGCCTAAGCTGACAAAACAGTAAGTCCTTTATAAACTGATCTAAAGCCATCCTTCACAGCACAGCTTACTTCTTTAGGGCCCTTCCCTGACCAGTGTCCCTAACCTCTGGCTCCATGGTCAAGGCCGTTCTCCATCTGCTGCCTAGCCAAGCAAGGATGGGAGCTTTTTCAGCCTCTCTCTTCCGTACCAAGCAGTGTTCGGTGCACAGCAAGCCCTGAGTGAGTGTAGCTGGAGAGCTTCTCTCCAGGTCCCACCAAGCCCCCGCAGTCTCACAACCCACGTATAAAATAATCACTCAGACGCTTATATTACTTATAAACTGTATGGCCGTGGCAGGCTTCTTGTTATCTACTTCTTCTATCTTAAATTAACCCATTTCTATTAATCCATAAGTTGCCACATGGCTCGTGGCTTACCGGTACCTTACATCTTGCTTGTCATGGCGGTGGCTGGCAGGTCTCTCCCTCTCCTTCCTGTTCCCTCAATTCTCCTCTCTGCTTGTCCTGCCTATACTTTCTGTCTGGCTACTGGCCAATCAGTGTTTTATTTATTAACCAATCAGAGCAACACATTTGCCATACAGAACATCCCACAGCAAGTGAGTGTTTTCCCAATGAACAAATGTATGAGCAGGTGGGCATACAGGAGCCAGGCCCCTGGGCCCTTCCTTCCCATCCCTTGAGAAGTGCTTTAAAGTGAATGGGCTTCCTGCTGAGTGAAGACAGAGCCTCTGGAAGCCAGAGCTGTGGCCAGGCCTCCTCCTTCCCATGTCTTCAGGCATCCTGATGTGCCCCACTGCACTCACTGGGGGCTCAAACTCCACATTCTGGCTAGCAGATCCACTGACAGAGAAGAGTTGGTTAGGACATGGAGGGAATTTTGTTTTTTATTTTTCCTTTTGTTGTGCTGGGGATCAAATCCAAGGAAGGCCTAGGACATGCTAGACATGAGCTCTACCCTTGAGAAATGCCCCAGCTCCCACTGATGCCATTTTTCAAATTTTATTTTTAACTATATGTGCACATTGGGGGTGGTGCACATTAGTGTGGCCCTTGGAGACTAGAGGAGTCAGATACCCACAGACAGGGATGCTGGGACTCCAGCTCAGGTCCTCTTAAAGAGTGTCATATGCTCTTTATAGCTAAACCACATCTCCAGCCCATTGATGTCATTTTTTTAAGAACAAATGGTCTCACCAGGCAGTGGTGGCCCATGCCTTTAATCCCAGCTCTCCAGAGGCAGAGGTAGGTGGATCTCTGAGTTCAAAAGCCAGCCTGGTCTACAGAGCTAGTTCCAGGACTAGCTTTGAGATAAGAAACCGTATCTCAAAAAAATAACAAAATGAACAAGAAAAAAAAAAGAGAGGGGGGTCTGTCCTCTTCATTCCAGACCCCACTCTCCAGTCCTCAAGAATGTGGAGCATGTTGTTCTGTCTTTCATCCCTATGGTAATCATAGCTAAGTTGCTACCTCTGGGCAGGTGCTGCTCTAGACATACTAAATACATGAATGTAGATGGAAGTTTTTCT
>CABHPH010136900.1:0-15581 GCA_902168325.1 Peromyscus nudipes
GCATCCCAGGTCTGCTTGCTTGTTCTTGTTTGTTTTTTTGTTGTTTTGAGACAGGGTTTCCTGGAACTCACTCTGTAGACCAGGCTGGCCTCAAACTCACAGAGATCTACCTGCCTCTGCTGGGATTAAAGGTGTGCACCACCACTGCCTGACTTTTTTTTTTTTTTTTAATCTCAGAAAATCTTAGAGCATTCAGTTCACTAGGCTCATGTGCATAAAACATCAGGAAGGCTATATAGTTGTCTGCTTCTCCTTAATTTACATGACTGCAGAGCCCATTTTATACAGATCCTCACTGGATTCTGCTTTGAAAGTTTCACTTTCATTTGTTTGTTTGTTATTTGTTTGTGATGTTAGAGATTGAGCTCAGGCTATACATTCTAAGCTGGTGCTCTGTGGCTTCAGCCCAGAAATCTCACTTTGGAAAATAGTTTTTATGGTAATAGAACACAAAGGGTTAAATGTACTCTGTTCAGCTTTAACCCCCTTTTGTGTGTTCATCAGAATCAAGATCATTATGCAGTTCTTGGACTTGGCCACGTCAGATACAAAGCCACACAGAGACAGATCAAAGCAGCTCGTAAGTACTTGTTTTGAAATAGTTGGATATTTAATACAGGAAATGTAATCCCAGACTCAGGGAATGGAACAGCCTCAAGTACATGAGACCCTGCCTTAGAAAAGGAAGGTGGAGCTGGGCGGTGGTGGTGCACGCCTTTAATCCCAGTGCTTGGGAGGCAGAGGCAGGCAGATCTCTGTGAGTTCAAGGCCACCTTGGTCTACAGAGCAAGTTCTAGGACAGACTCCAAAGCTACACAGAGAAACCCTGTCTTGAAGTTAAAAAAAAAAAAAAAAAAAAAAAAAGGACGAAAGAAAAGGAAGGTGGTGGGAACCTTGAATGTTCTCAGACCGTTCAGGTAGAACAAAGAGATGAATTCCTGAAGGAAGAGATCGAATCACTGTAACAATAATTGTCCACCAGGGACAGATTTGTTTGGGTTTTTGGTTGTGGCTGGGGATCAAAACTGAGGCCCTAGGCCATTTCTCTGCCATTGAGCTTCACATCTAGTCCTTTTTTTTTTTCCATCTAGTCCATTTTTGCTTTGAGTTTTTTTTTTTTCAGGTGAGAGAGGGACAAGGTCTTGCTGGCTCATACCTTATATCCTTCTGAATCTGCCTTCCAGGTGCTGGAATTTCAGGGGTTATGGGTATACATCACCATATTCAGGTCTGATTAAAAATTATGCCTGTCTTAGTTTTGCTTTAAAAAGATTTTAATTTTCAAAACTTAGATGATGTGTGTATCTGTATGTGGGTATGTGCACATGAGTGCAGGCATCCTCAAAGGACAGAAGAGATTATCAGACCCCCTGGAGATGGAGTTACAGGAAGTTGTAAGCCATCCATTGTGAGTGCTAAAAATCAAATTCAAGTTCTTTGCAAGAGTAACTGTACTTTTAACTGCTAAGCCATCTCTCCAACCCTGTTTTTGTTTTTTAATACAATATTTCACTGTGTAGACCACACTGGCCTCAAATTTGTGATCCTCCTGCCTTAGCCTGCGAAGTGCTGGGATTACAGGTGTATGACGCCACACACCTGACAGTATTTATGTCTCAAGATTGGCTAGTGGATCTTGTGACTTAGATTTACTAATAAGCACATATTTCAGAGATCAACATGAGTTACACAGAATCTTCCTGCTGGCCAGGATAGAGGAGAATGGAAGAGAGAAGCCCAAAGCTTTCACTGGCTGAATGACGTGGTCATAGCTGGTACTCTGCAGTGTGAGACCAAGTGATTATTGGAAACAGCACTCAGGAACATGTACTGCTGAATTGTCCAATGTTTGATTCTTGGGATTCCAAGATAGCTTGGTTCATAGGTTTTTAGAGTTTCTGTGAGCAACCTAATAATCTTTAGTTCTTTCTTTTTTTTTAAGGATTTATTTATTTATTATGCATGCACTATTCTGCTTGCATATATGCCTGCAGGCCAGAAGAGGGCACCAGATCTCATTACAGATGGCTGTGAACCACCATGTGGTTGCTGGGAAATGAACTCAGGACCTGTGGAAGAACAGCCAGTGCTCTTAACCTCTGAGCCATCTCTCCAGCCCCTCTTTAGTACTTTCTACTTGAACTAGATACAGTGAAATGCCTCTTCGCCAGCACAGATGGAGAAATGGCTATTATATCCAAGCTGAAAGAAAATCTTGGCCGTCAGAAAACAAATGTATCTCACAGTGCTGAACCCTATATATGCAGAATATATAGAAATAGCCAGATTGGATGTGCCCATGAAAAGATTTCTAGAGAAATGTTCATAATAGTGTATCAACTTGTCCACAAATGGGAGACCACTCAAATGTTCACTAACAGGAAAATAAATACACAAACTAGTGTATTTTGGTACAGCTGAATACTACTGAGCAATACAGAATAAGAACAAACCACCAGGACACCCTGAAATGTGGATGAATCTCAAACCACAATATTGAGAAAAGAAGCCTGGCATGGAGACCTGCTGACCTAGATCTATATAAGGTTCCAGAACACACACATAAGTCAGAAAACTGCTGTCCAGCTTAGTAGGGATGGGAGTTGCCTAGGAAAGGTTACCTGGGAAGGAAATGTGTAACCAAGTAGCCTCTCTGTCTCTTTGAGTATTGTGTGGCTGGCTGCAATATACACACTTGTAGTCATTGAACTGTACACCCAAAATCTGAGCATTCTTAGAATTTACTGCTGAAAAATTATCTCAGGTGAATGAAATAGATAAGATTTAAACAACCTAAATAAACAGTCACATTGGAAATAGCAGAAATGAAAACTCTATTAATAGATTCCTTTTTTTTTTTTTTTTTTTGACAAATTTGAAGCAAGCTTTAATTAAATACTGGCCAGATTGATGGATTCTTTGGGCAGGTCCATCTCTGGGTTCCCAGAAGATGACCAGATTCCTTTTTTAAAGTAGAATCATTACTATAAAGCTTAAAAGGTTGAAAACTAGAGCAGTATCCTAAGCAAGCTCATTGCCTTAATATATTGTTTTAAAAAAAATGGCTAAAGATAGATAATTAGTTTGATTGTTTGAGAGAGGTATCACTGAGTGGAGGAAGGAAATAGACAAGACAGGATGATAGCCCCCAAATGAGATTTAGAGGAGGAAAACAGTAAAGGTTAAAAAATTAGAGGCTGAGCTGGAAGGTGGAGGTGCACACCTTTAATTCCAGCACTCAGGAGGCAGAGGCAGAACTCTCTGTGAGTTCAAGGCCAGTCTGGTCTACAGAGCAAGTTCCAGGACAGCCAGGAATACACAGAGAAACCCTGTCTCAAAAAAACAAAACAAAAGAAGGTCATAGGCTTTTTGCTATTTTGGTTGAATTTATGACGTGCAATGGATTTGAAAATGTCAATAAAATTAACTTTTAAAATTAGAGAAGGAAAATTTCAAGTTACTAAAGAATTACCCCTAAAATCAATGATAACTGATCGATTCTGCAGATAAAGCAATGGTCCTAAAACATCACCCAGACAAACGGAAAGCAGCTGGGGAACCAATCAAAGAAGGAGACAATGACTACTTCACTTGTATAACTAAAGGTAAGCCAACACTTCACACACAAGGATTTCTTAGAGCACTGTCTCCTGTTTGCAGGGACTGAGCTGCTGTGCACACTGCATTTCATTTAACTGCCTGATAACATTTGAAAACATCACAGCTGTGTCTTTATTGCTGCTGGTTTCCCTGGAGCTTCTGCACAGTGAGGTTGCCTTGACTTTAACCCCAGTACCTAGCAATCTTTTAGAAATGCAAGACCTCATGCCCTGCCCTGGTTATAGTCTTCATTCTGTCAGGATCCCAGGTAACAGGCTTTGCTTTGTTTTAAGGGAAGCCTTACCCTAGCCCAGACTGACCTTAAGTTCTCCATCTTCCTGCCTCAGCCTCTCATTGCTGTGATTGCAAGCATTCATTGCTGAACCTAACTCCCAGGTGATTCTTAACCACGCTTATCGCTCATCCAGTAGTTGATGATATAAATACGTTTATATATACACATACCTATCATGTATAAACATATTGGTATGTTTGTGTAGTACTAGGCATCAAACCACCTTACCACTGAACTACAGCCCAGCCCCCTCCCCCCCCCCTTTTTTTTTGAGAAAACTGGGTCTCACTAAATTGCCCAGCTGTCCTTGAAGTCACTATAGTCCAGTCAGGCCTTGAATTTCCAATCCTACCTCTCCCTTCCTGGTAGCTGGGATTTACAGGCCTGCATTGTTGGGTCTGGCGTGAGTGTTCGGTTTGATAGTGCATTGTAAGTTCTTTTGCTATTTTAGATCGTTGTGGAACTCATCTGTTACTCGGAGATTTTACTAATTTTAAATTGATTTGGATAGAGGTGACGCTCAGTAGCAGAACATTTGCCTGGCGTGTGTAAGTGCACAGCCCCCAATACTGCAAAAAAAAAAAAAATGTGAATTATATAATAGGTCACACAGTTATTTACAGCTGTTTACATAGCCATGGCCCATTGTGCAAACCAGTACAGATAACTATCATTTCTAACTGTATGTTTCCTTACGTGTGATTTTATATCTGGGTAGTGCTTTTGTTTTTAGATAGCCTCTATGCAGCCCAGACTGACCTCAAACTTAAGCTATTTCTGTCCCTGCCTCCTCGGTGCTGGGATTGTAGGAATGTGCCACCACATGGTGTGATGCTCCTTTACAAACACATGTGTGCACCCTTCTGGCCACTCTTACACAGTGCTCAGAAGCCTTTTAGAACCTTGAAATCTAATGGCTGTGTTTCTAGTTATCTCCCTCATCCCTCAGTCTGTCTGTTGGTTTGGAGGCAGGGTCTCACGTACTCTAGCCTGGGCTTGGGTAGAACTCACTACACCCTGGCTGGCCTTAAATGCAAAGCAGCTTTCTACTTCTGGTCCCCGCTAGGTGGTAGGATTCTAGGTGAGCCAGCCTGCCTAGCATCCTCTCCATTTTCGGGTTATTGTCTTGAATTGTTCAGTGATGGCCTGACTTGTGCAAAGCTTTAGGTCCAAGCCCTCAAGGGGGACAATAGTGTCTTGACACTTGTCTACATAGAGAACTTGCATCATTTTATGTCACACGATGTTAGACCACTTAAAGCCTAAATTAAGTACTCTCCCATCCAAAATTCAAAAATATAAAAATAACTTTTTAGCAGAAAGATATTTTTGTTTTCTTTCTTCCATCTTGTTTTGTCGTGATGTTGGTGGTCAGACCCGGACTGCTCTACAGAGCCACACCCCTAGGCCAGTGTTTATTTTCTGATAGAAAAGGATGGTCAGCCTCATGCTGGTGTCATGTTACTTTGTTCTCAGCTTATGAAATGCTGTCTGATCCAGTGAAAAGACGGGCATTTAACAGTGTAGATCCTACTTTTGACAACTCCGTTCCTTCCAAAAGTGAAGCAAAGGACAATTTTTTTCAAGTGTTTTCTCCAGTGTTTGAAAGAAATTCCAGGTGAGTTAAAGCACCGATCCCCTTTGAGATGCTCAAATGGCTCACCTTGTGTATTGCTCCAGGGTTCTACTGTCTTCTTGAGTAATATCTTGTCATAAGATATATCCACAGATTCTCTTCCTTTCTTCTCTGCTATACTGAGCCCCAATCACAAACAATCTGTCTGCCTTAATAGCTAGCCTGTGATGCTGATGTCTAGGCAACAGCACACCCCTCTCTTTTGTTTCCCCTGTATCAGTGACCATACCCGCGTCAGTGTTAGCAGTCGAGGGAAGCTGTTAATCCTTACTTTTTGATGTTGGGGGTGAAACCCTGGGTATGGTCACATGCTGCACATGTGCTCCACACTGAGCTGCATCTGCAGCCTTTTATTGGGCATCTTATTTTCATAAGGGTCCTCTGACGAAGGGTAACTTACTGAATCTTTAAGATTAATACATACTTTATGGCGTTAACCTGAGTCTTAAAATAGTATGCAGTATTAGTGGTTTTCTACGTTCTTGGTTCCATCTGCACTGGCACATTTTCTGGCCTATCTTAACTGCACATGGAGTCAACCGGAGAGTATGAGCAACGCTTGAGATGCCCGTTCCTGGAGTACTCGGCTTTACTCTGACATGCTAATGCTCCCAGTGACTGCTCAATCTGTGACAGTGCTGTCTGACCCCAGCCACTCTTCCTAGAGGTGGTGTAGACAACTCTGTGTGTTGTTTAGTAGACTAGAACAGTGTAGCTCCTCATCTCCTGATCCTTATCAGATATAAAGGATGACGGGGTTGGAAATCCGTCTGCATTGCTGGACCATATTGGCCTACAGTTTACTTCTATGCTGCATTTTTAAAGGACAGCAGTAAGTGAGCTTGGGAAGAGACCAGTTGCCCTTTTTCCTGATCAGCCTGCCTGGCAGCTGCCACATTACTATGGAACTGGAGATAGTTGGATTGTGGCTCACCATTTCCCAGCCTGTCCTCCCCTGCATTGCTTCACACACCACTCTGAGAGTGGCACCTTTTAGTTGTAGGTGTTGGAAGGGATTAGTTAGTAAAAGCTTTTGTTTTTTCAAGAACTAAATGTAGGTTGAGCTCTTGTTCAAAATCTTTCATTTGAGTCAAATTTTTGTTTTAATATTTCAGATGGTCAAATAAAAAAAATGTTCCCAAACTTGGTGACATGAACTCCTCATTTGAAGATGTAGATGCATTTTATTCTTTCTGGTAAGCAAAGACACTGTCTATAGGACGTATCATCTTTTAAGGATGTGCATTAAGTCTGTCGGTTCACATTTGAATAGCAGAGCCTTTACTGAACAAATGAAATGCTCTGTGTCTTCTGTAGTTGCCTTTTATGACTTCTTTCAGTCTGTTTTCCATTAATATATCAATGAGATCTAGATATCAAGTACTTGATTGCAGTAAAAATGAAAATTGAGCCGGGCAGTAGTGGCACACGCCTAAAGGCTGTCCCAGCACTTGGGAGGCAGAGACAAGCCGATCTGTAAGTTCAAGGCCAGCCTGGTCTTCAGAGTGAGTTCCAGGACAGCCTGGTCTACAGAGTAAGTTCCAAGACAGCTAGAACTACACAGAGAAACCATGTCTCAAAAAAAAAAAAAAAAAAAAAAGAAAGAAAGAAAGAAGAAAAAAAAAGAAAAGAAAATTGAGAATTAACACATATTAAACACATATTCATTGTACCATCTTTGGTGGTTTTTTGTTTTCTTTTGTTTTTGTTTAAATCGGGGCCTCACTATATAGCCTTGGCTGGCCTCAAACTCACCGAGATCCATCTGCCTTTGCCTCCCTAGTGCTGTGATTAAAGGTGTGCACCATCACCCCTACCTTATTGAGCAGTCTTAAAAGCATTTGAGTTTGGGGACCAGGCCTGATGATTCATGCCTTTAATTTCTGAGGCAGAGGCAGGCAGATCTGTATGAATTTGAGGCCAGTCAGGACTACAGAGTGAGACCCTGTGTTAGTGGGGGGAAAAGTTGAGTTCTTGGAGTAGATAGTACTTTTCACTTCTAATTCACTAATTATTAGTAAACATAATATTTAGTGCATTTTATTTGTAGTATTTTTTTTAAAGATTTATTTATTTATTTTGTATACAGTGTTCTGCCTGCATGTATGTCTGCAGGCCAGAAGAGGGCACCAGATCTCATTACCAATGGTTGTGAGCCACCATGTGGTTGCTGGGAATTGAACTCGGGACCTCTGGGGGAGTAGTCAGTGCTCTTAACCTCTGAGCCATCTCTCCAGCCCCTGTAGTATGTTTTTTAAGAATATGTGTGTGGGTGTTTTGCTGGCCTTTATGTCTGTGCACCTGGCGCCTATGGAGGGTAGAAGAGGGCACTGGTTGTGAGCCACTCGGTGGGTGCTAGGAATTGAACTGGGGTCCTTTTGGACAGCAGCCGGTGCTCTTAACCGCTGAGCTATCACTCCAGCCTCATGGTATGTCTTTTCACTAACTGGCTAATAAATACAGAAATAAAGACACTTGAGAACAAAGATCTAGTTTTGTCAGTTAGCTTTTGCATTCAGATGACAAACTAGAAATAAAATAACCATTAACTAGAGTCATCTTAAGACTTGACAGTAGTTAACACGAAAACAGGAGAAATCTCAAAAACCATTCTAGGGAAGTGAGAACTCTGAGACAGAAGAGATGTAAGGAGCTGTTGACATTAAGGACTTGAGCATCATGTTTAATAGCAAAAGGGAGGGAAGGATCCGTTTAGACAACTGATCAGCTTACCACTAGTTTTAAAAGTAATGTGTATCTAATGTAATTTTAAAAGAATTTGTTTTCCAATTCTGTCTTGATTTCTTTTTTGTCTATATTAGGTATAATTTTGATTCTTGGAGAGAATTTTCTTATTTAGATGAAGAAGAAAAAGAAAAAGCAGAATGGTACGTATGTCAGTTCTTAATAAAGGAACACATGTGCACACACGGTGATGCAGAGTGTCAAATCCAAGGTCTCATGAATATTAGGTAAATGCTGTCACTGGGTCACACATCCAACCTTTTCTTTAAAGGAAAAAAAAGTGTATGAGCTAGAGATTAGTTTTAAGACGCTGTATAAGGTAGGCAAGTATTTTAGCCCTGGCCTGCATCCCAGCCATTTTATATTTTGTTATTTATTTATTGTGGGGGACACAAATTTGTCATAGGCTAGGTGTGGAGATCCAAGAACAACTTTATGGACTTAGTTCTCTCTGACCCTGGTCCTAAGGGTCAAATTTGTACCAGGCTTTTCTTTTGGGCCACCAACAAACTCCCAAATCATGACATGGAGACTTCTTATTAGTTATGAATGCTTGGCCTAGATTAGACCTGTTTCTGTCTAGCTCTTTTAACCTGTTTCTCTTCATCTACCTCTTGCCTCAGGGCTTTTTACTTTTCTTTCCTTCTGTATGTCTTACTTTCACTGTTTCTTATGTCTGGCTGGCTGGCAGCTGCCTGGCTTCTTGCCCTGTGCGTGTCCCTCTCCTTCTCATTCTCTTCTTTCTTCTTTTGTTCTTTTCCAGAGCCTAGATTTCTCCTCCTATTCTCTCTGCCTGGCAGCCCCACCTATCCTTTCTCTGTCTAGCTATTGGCCGTTCAGCTCTTTATTAGACCAGTCAGGTGCCTTAGGCAGGCAAGATGAAACAGATGCAGCACATCTTTACATAGTTAAACAAATGCAGCACAAACAGATGCAGCACATCTTTACATAGTTGAGCATCTACAACACTAATTCCTATCCTCAGGCTTGAAGGCAAGCACTGTCACCATCTTGCCACTCCAACCTTTTAAAAAGTGTTTACTCTTTCACCATTTCATCTATGTCTGGAATGTGTTTGGATCATTCATCCTCTTGTCCCCTCTCTCTCTCTCTCTGGGGAAGGCTTCTTGCCACATGTGCTCCTGTTTCTTGTCTTCTCTTTTTAAATAACCCACTGGATTTAATTAGGGTTGTTTGCATGTGCTTGGGTGTGGAATTATTTCCTGGGTCATGGGCAACTTACCAGTGGCTGTGCCCCTGAGGAAAAATTACTCCCCTTCTTCAACAGCTGTCAACAGCTCCTCAGTTAGGGGTGGCCCCTCATGGCCTCTTCTATCCATAAAGGAATGTTGACAGACTTAATCTTGTGCAGGAACCACAGTTTCTGTGCATTCATCAGTGGCCACAACGTGTCCAGAAGACATTTCACAGTTCCCCCCATCCTGCAGCTGCCACACTCTTCTTCCTGTTCTGTGACTGCCCCCAAGCCTTCTGACTAAGATGGAAAGTTGCACTGATCTGTGGGTATATATATAAAATATTCAGAAGGCAATCTGACAGCATTCCAGTTAGCAAAGCAGTAATAGTAGATTCCCCACTATGGCCTTCCCATCCACAAGCTTTTGACCAGGTTTATATTACCAGGCAAGAATTCTATCCTTTGGAGCAGACTTCAAATCCAACCATAAAGTGGGTGGTTACCCATAACTGAGTCATGGCCACTTTTACACCAGTTGAACACATTTTGGTAATTGGTTGGGTTTGTGTTTATTTTTACTTACTTATTTTTGTTTTTTTTTGAGACAGGGTTTCTCTATATAACAGTCTTGGCTGTCTTGAAACTCTTTGTAGACCAGGCTGGCCTCAAACTCACTGAAATCCGCCTACCTCTGCCTCCCAAGTACTGGGATTAAAGGCATGCACCACCACCCAGCCCTATTTTTATTTTATGTATATTTGTGAGTTCCTGCATGTATGAATATATATACCACATGTATGCCTGGTGCCTCAAGAAGCCAGAAGAGAACATCACATTCCTGTGGAACTGGAGTTGCAGGCAGTTTTAAACTGCCCAGTGTGAGTGCTATGCACCAAACTCAGGTCCTCTGCAAGAGCAGCAAGTGCTGTCAACCTCTGAGCCTTCTCTCCAGCCCTAATCCAGCTAGGTGGGTCCAAATCAGTATTAGGTTAGGATACATTTAAGAAATTATCAAGAAAAAATATCAAAATAGCTCAGCTCCATAAATTCTTCTCTTGGCTGCTGAAGCTAGTTTTATTTATTTATTTATTTTTATTAATGTGCTGAGAAAATCTTTCGACATAAATATCAGGAAAAACAAAATTAATAGTAAATACAGCCACCTTTTAAATAATCGGAATGAGGTGTCCTGGCTTCATCTCCTTAAACATTGCACATGAACTTAAAAATGTGTTTTCAGTCGTCTGAGGCCTTAGTCTGATTTTAATGTTTTGTGACTTACAGTCGTGATGAGAGGAGATGGATTGAGAAGCAGAACCGAGCAACAAGGGCACAAAGGAAAAAGGAGGAAATGAACAGAATCAGAACATTAGTTGGTGAGTAAGTATACTTAATGTTTGTTTGTTTGTTTGAAGTTCTTTAAATGTTAGACATTGAGAAGATTAACTTATTTTTGGGGATAGATAATGCTTACAGTTGTGACCCAAGGATAAAAAAGTTTAAGGAAGAAGAAAAGGCCAAGAAGGAAGCAGAAAAGAAAGCAAAGGCAGAGGCCAGACGGAAGGAGCAGGAGGCCAAGGAACAGGTAAGGCGGTGTGTGCTGCCTGCAGGTGGGAGAGTCCAGAAACAGAATTGGGTACCGCTGTGGGTGACTGACTTTAAAGGTTGGTTTGGTTTTTATTTGTTTGTTCTGAGGTAGGGAAAGGTGTGTGCCACCATTGCCAACCTCTTTCAGACTTTTTGAGACAAGGTCTCCCTCTGCAGCCCAGGCATGAGCCACTTAAGCCTAGCTTGTGAGTGAGTCTTCACGAGATGGTTAGGTCTCTTATAACAGATCCTTACTGTATGAAAAAACAAAATGTGTCACTTAGAAAAAATCCTCCAAATTTCTTTTTATTTCGTTTTTAAAACTGTTTTGTTTTGTTTGATGCAGCCTTGACTGGTCTGGAACTCACTGTATAGACCAGGCTGGCCTGGAACTCAAGAGATCTGCCTGCCTCTGCCTCCAAAGTGCTGGGATTGAAGTTGTGCCCCACTACACCCAGCCTTAAGATTTAATTTTACTCGTATATGTGTGAGTGTCTGTGTTAGTATACTAGTGCCTGATGAAGGAGAAGGGGACATTGAATGCCCTGAACATGGAATTAAGGCAATTGGGTACTGGGAACCAAACTTGGGTTCTCTAGTGGGCTCTTAACTGCTGTGCCATCTCTCTAGCCCCTGGTTTATTTTTTTAATGTCAAATATTTTCTAATAAGTAGAATTTTATAACTTGTAGAATTTTTAATGTCAAATATTTTCTAATAAGTAGAATTTTATAATTTGTAGAATTTTGCCATTAAGACAGTTAATGAGAAAATTCACAAGCAGTACTTGGCACATTCAGCAAGTTTTGGCTCAAATTCTGTGCTGGGGGGAGATGTAAGCACCCATAAAGTGCTTAACTTTAATTCATCACTAACTTGATCTCATCTTTTTCTCATTCATCAAAAGACTGAACTTTTAAATAAGATCATAAAGCATTTAGAAGTCCTGGTTTCTTTATTAAAATGATTTTATTTGCCTTTTTAAAGCAAAGACAAGCAGAATTAGAAGCTGCTCGGTTGGCTAAGGAGAAAGAAGAGGAGGAAGTTAGACAGCAAGCTTTGTTGGCAAAGAAGGAAAAGGATATCCAGAAAAAGGCCATTAAAAAGGAAAGGCAGAAACTTCGCAACTCATGTAAGGTATGCCAGGCTTCTGGGGCTGCTACCCATGTGAGCACTGGGCTCCTGATGAAACGTGAGGTATTTCCTCTTCCACCACGTACAAACACATGGACACATTTTATCTTGAAATGCAGATTTGGGGTTTTGCTGTTTTTATTTGGTTACTGTTTTTTGAGACAGGGTTTTGTTTTTATTATATTTATTTTCTCTGTGTATGTGTGTATATGTGGGTACACACAAGGGATGTCCATGTGTGTGGATCAGTCAGTTCTCTCCTGGACCATTCTAGTCCTAAGGATTGAACTTGGTTGTCAGGCTTGGGGCAAGTGCTTTAACTAGAGGGCTATTTCACCATTCTGACCTTGAGTTATGTAGCTATGGGGCCCTAGGGAGGTAACCTCTATACCTTGGTTCTCATGTGCCTCATCTGTACCTATGGCCAAAGTAATAACCTAATCATGGAGCTAAGACAGTTAATGAGGAAATTCACAAGCAGTACTTGGCACATTCAGCAAGTTTTGGCTCAAATTCTGTGCTGGGGGGAGATGTAAGCCCATCTGCCCCATCTCCTAAGGTCCAGCAACAAACTGAGGTACAATTTTACCAAGGGTCACTCTGGGGATGAGTTTATCAGGCTTCCTTACAGAGCACAGGTGAGAAGTTACTAGGGGTGTGAGTGCTCCTCTCCTATAGACTACCCCTGGAAAGCCTTTACCCATCAGGCTTGAGGGCTTTGCCACAGCCACATAGATGGACAGATCATCCTGGACCTATTTACTCTAGCCCCTCCCTGAGGCTACATGCAGTTAAAGAAGAACTACATTTAGCAGGTGGTAGGGAGTGGATGGATACTCAGGTGAGTCTTATCACCCTCCCACCCCTCCATGAAGAGATGTAAACAGTTAACAAGCCCAGCTGAGATAATCCTGAACTCCCTAAGATGGCAGTTAAATGGTGTGGAAGACAGTCAGTGCACAACAGCATGTAATGAGATTTTGATTAAAAAAAACCTTGAAAGGCCACTTAGGAACTAAGATGGTGAGTAGTGCTTAGAGAGTAACGTAGAGTAGAACTTCTGGTCCTTGGTACCCGTCTCATTGCCCTTTTCCAGTGTGAGTTGACTTATTCGTTCATCAAATGACCAGATAGTACTGATTGTAGATCAGGCAGTTAGAATTAATTCCTTGTCCTTGAGGAATCCACTGATAAGTGAGCAGGCATTCATACTTCCAGGTGAGTATCAAAAACATGAAGATACCAGTAGGACTTAGCCTGTGGAACTAGAGATAAGAGACAGAGACTGTTTAGTGAATGCTGACTAAGGAGGCTTAGAGAGGAGCAGCCAGATTTGTGGGGGTTTCGGGTGTCTCACCAAAGGGTCGAAGTCTTATCCTGACTCAGCAGAAAGAGTAATTTGGACTCCTGTTACAGTCCAGGTGAGAAAGTATTCTGGCCTGGTCTAAGGTATAGACATGACAGGGATGGAAAAGGGTAGATGAAAGGAGAGAGATTTCTAAAGCGGAATAGGTTACTGTCTGTTGGCTCAGATTGTGTGATGCAGCTAACAAAAGAGCGACCTTTACATTTGCCTTAGTTTCTTGCATACAGTGCTGGGAGAATGACTTACTGATGTGGAAGACAAAGGACTGAGGGAGAGCTGTGGCTCTGGTGTATGTCATGTTGAACGCCTGGAACAGTGCACTGGAGCCTTGCATGCACAAGTGTAGAGTTTTGAGAGCAGGATCACTACAGACTCATTAAACATCTCATCCAAGTAGACGAGGTCACTCTGTCTTAGTTAGGGTTTCTGTTGCTGTGAAGAGACACCATGACCATGGCAATTCCTATAAAGGAAAACATTTATTTGGGTTGGCTTGCTTACAGTTCGGAATAAGTTTAGTCCATTATCATAATGGTGGGACATGATGGCATGCAGGCAGACATGGTGCTAGAGATGGAGCTGAGAGTCCTCAGGAAGTGCACTGAGACATAGCATGGCTTGAGCAAAGGAGACCTCAAAGCCCTCCCCCCCCCCCCACACACACACACAGTGACACACTTCTTCCAACAAGGCCACATTTCCTAATAGTGCCATTCCCTATGAACTTATGGGGGCCACAACCGAGGAAAGCATGGAATATGGGGGTGGGGGAACACCCTAGAAAGCAGCAGTACTTAAAGTGCTAGACTGATCAAAGATAAGCCTGAGGAATGACCTGACAGAGAAACGTTAGTGGTGCTTGGGGAAGCCCGTGTGTCCCCAGTAAAAGCAGCCTTGGGACTTCAGTGAGAGACAAAGCCCATGGGTTAAAAAAAGCACGAAGTGAGAAATGAAAGACATGACTGTTGGTAGCAACTTACTTACCTGGGAAGGGTGTTCCAGGTAATTCTTTGTACACTCACATATATTAATCTGTTCCACTATGAGTGTGATCTTCAGTTAATCAGATTTTTTGCTAATAGCTTCTGTTATTTAGCATACTATATTAGAACCCCTTTTTAAAATTTCATATTTAAGTTTTCCAGTAGATTTCCCCATTCAGCACATTAGATAGCCAGGCAGCAGAAAGCTGGGAGTGCGGGAGACCAGCTCCTACATTTATTTACAACAGGGACTCTTGAGGTCTGAGGGATAAGAGACTTAGATAGAAATATAGAGGAGAAGAGACAGTTAGAAACACAGGATAGAGCCTTGGGTGGGCCTGGATCCTTATCCACTGGCCCCTTCTGTCTCTAATAAAGGGCTTTTAAAGGAATGCCAAGGGGTGGGGCAAAAGACCTCCCCCTAGCACAGCCAAGTGCAGACCATCCCAGACAGCTGGTGACCATGCATGAGGTCAAGCCATCCCCTAATGCAGCCCTGCTGTATAAAGCAAGCTTAGATCTCACTAGGAAGCTTCTGTGGGCTCCCACAGGGGAGGACTGTCTGTTTCCTGATCCTGAAAGTTTACTGCATCCATGGATATTCTGCACTATCTCTGCCGATTTGCTCCCCTACTCACAGTTGGTATAATGCCTTATATTGCTAGCTGATGAGGGAAAACTGTGAATGGACAAAGACTGTGTCCATTCAAGTCCACAACCAACCTCTTGGGAGCTTATGCTTTGTGCTAGAGCTGATAATGTATTTGGATGTTTTTAATATCGGTAGATGTAAGATGGACGCATTTGCATTTGTACTTCTAGAGCTGGAATCACTTTTCAGACAATGAGGCAGACCGCGTTAAAATGATGGAAGAAGTGGAAAAACTTTGTGATCGGCTTGAACTAACAAGGTATATCTGAGGAACTGCTACTGGAGTCTTCTTGTAGGTTCCAGATAAATTTCATCCACCCCTTACCCCCAACTCTTTCTCTCTCTCTTTCTCTCTCTCTTTCTCTCTCTCTCTCTCTCTCTCTCTC
>CABHPH010136900.1:15681-34650 GCA_902168325.1 Peromyscus nudipes
GAGAGAGATTGTATGTGCCAGATAAAGGTTATGCCATGGAACTACACCCAGCACTCACTCTTTTCTGTAGCTTACAGTGCTTGAATGAAATACTGACATCATCTACAAGAGAAGTAGGAAAAGCTGCACTTGAAAAACAGGTAACAGGGTACATCACTTCTAATCATATTTCCCATTTAATTGTTCGACCTATTTCTTGACTTGATACATAGTTTACAAAAGACAAAGAGAAATCAGATTTTTTTGTTTGTTTTCCACTATATTTTGTGTATATTGTTTATATTAAATGCCTTGCTGATTTAAATTGAATTTATTTAAATCATTTATGCTTTTTTGAGGGGGGGGGGGTGTTGAGAGTTTCTCTGTGTAGCCCTCACTGTCCTGGAACTCACTTTGTAGACCAGGCTGGCCTTGAACTCATGTAGCTCTACCTGCCTCTGCCTCTCAAGTGCTGAGATTAAAGGTGTGTGCCACCACCACCCAGCTGATACGCTTTTTTCAATCATGTGGTATTTAATTTGGAGTCTTTCACACATTAATCATTAAGTATTGATGAAAAATTGTTTTGATTATTCTCAGATTATTTCGTGGGATAACATTTATAAGCCAAACAACAACAACAAAAAATCTTTGTTCTATCTAATCTATGCCTTTTATTTTATATAGATAAGCAATTAGGCAGGCCCAGAAACTGAACTCACTTCAACAAGTGTTGTACCTACTATACTAAATATAAAATCATATAGTCCTATGATATAGTACTTTGTGTAGGTGGTAGTAGCCTAGGTGCTTTTGGGGAATACCTAATGCTATCATTGTCACAAAGGAAGTCATAGAACAGTTATGCCAAAAGAAAAAGCCTGTAGCACAAAGGATGGAGGGCACACAGTAAATGCTAAAAAGCTGAAGTCTATGTCTGAATAGTGAGGGAAGGCTCAGTGAAAGGTTTGAACCAGCTTTGGAAAAGGTTGACAAAGGATATGAACAATGAATAGCAGTAGGAGAAAGTTATGGAAAGGAAGACAGGAAAATAAAGTTGATTAGGAAAAACAGAGCAAAATTGAATTTTAAATGTTAACACAGTTTCCATTCACGTAAGATCTTTCAGTTAGCAAAAGGTTCAGTGTTGCACTAATTATCTGGTGTTAGTCAACCGGATGCATAGACAGATAAAAAGCAACTGGAATTTTTCTGTAAAAAAGGCAGGAATCAGGAAACATGTTTCAAATTTAGATTTATAGGGACTTGATGACCAGTTCTGAGGGATTGAAGAGGAGGCATAAGTGACAGGTGACTGCAAGGCAGCAGCCTCCTGGAGCTTCAAGTTACATAAAGGTTTTGTTTGTGCATATTTAGGGGTAAAGTAGGAAGAACATTGTAAAGGATAGAGCTCCAAGTAAGACCACTTCTCTGTATGAGCTTAAGAGATTTGAGGTGGCCTTGTATGTGAATAACACAGACCAGTCAGCTTGCCAGAGAGTCCAAGGGCAGTTTAAGCTGTGGTGGCTTTTCATTCCTTGACCTATGCAGCTTGGAAGGTGGAGTGAGGAAGGCCAGGTGAAAAGCTGATGCTTGCTTTGGGGTTTCACCTACAGAGTGTAGGGTGGGAATGAGATTGGCATTAAGTTGAGGACCACAGTGCCTCAGTCAGAAAGGGTGAGGTCACAAAATGCTCTTGAAGACTCTGACCTACCTGTATTTATGTAGATAGAAGAAGTAAATGAGCAGATGAGGAAAGAGAAGGAGGAAGCCGACGCTCGGGTGCGGCAAGCATCTAAGAATGCAGCAGAGAGGTCAACTGGCGGAAGTGGGGGCAGCAGTAGAAACTGGTCAGAAGACGATCTGCAGTTATTAATTAAAGCTGTCAACCTCTTTCCTGCTGGGACAAACTCAAGGTACTTGCTTCGTGAAAATTTCTGGTGTATAGGGCTCTGGAGATAATTGCGCAGTCCAAGAAGCAGCTTCATCAGAAATGGGTAGAGATGAGCTGAGTGTAGAAAGATGCCCTTTCAGTCGGTTCTGTCTCCTTAGCAAATATGAGAACCAATGGGCTGCTCATTGTACAACCGTACATACAGTGTGGTGTATCACCGTTTCCTAGGGCTTTAACTGCTCCATGGCTTCTTCATCATGGCTTATAGTAGGGGGGCTACAGTGTGTATCCTGTAGTTTCCCCTTGGCAGTCTAACTCTTTTTACCTCAAACCAGAGCTTATTTCAAAGTCTGGGATTCAATTCCAGCCTTAGAGCTGCAGACTGCCTCATTCCATATGAGCAAACTGAGTCTCTTGTTCTAGAGTGAGCTCTCCTTTTCAAGAGTGTGCTAACCCTGCAGTGCAAGTGTGTTGTTTGTACGGGGCTTTATTTACAAACAAGATTATTAAGAAAATCCAAACAGTGGTAACTGATAGCATCGTTAAACTAATTTAGAGCTCCTTCTGTAGATTTTAAAACTATAGAACTAACCTCTATACTAAAAATGTAATAGTTCTTGTTTTCCCTTATTAAACTTTTATACTGGTTTCTCTAGATGGGAAGTTATTGCTAATTATATGAATATACATTCTTCTTCTGGCATCAAAAGAACTGCCAAAGATGTTATTGGCAAGGCTAAAAGCCTCCAAAAACTTGGTAAGTTAGTTTTGAGAAATCAGTTTGTTACCTTGGATATATTTTTTTAAAGTAATAATCAAAGATTAGATTGATCTGTTAATGTAGTGTTTTGTTTTGTTTTTCCATTTCTCAGACCCTCATCAAAAAGATGACATTAACAAAAAGGCTTTTGATAAGTTTAAAAAAGAACATGGAGTGGCCCCTCAGGCTGACAGTGCAGCACCATCAGAACGATTTGAAGGTAAAGTGTGTTTCTCTAAGTAGAGAAAGCTGATCGTGATTCTAGGCCACCCCAAAGTATGTAAGCCCTGGGATCTGGGTCTAGAATGACTGGAAAGTGACATTTAACAGTCTGAGAGGGATAAAGCAAATGCTTCTAATGCAGTAAGAGGTTAACTACCCATTGATTGGGAATAGCAGCTCTTCAGGGGTTCCATTAGAGAAAGGACAGATTGTTCAATGGATACTGTTAACAAGTTACAGGAAATTATTAGGACATATGAACAAGTAAACTTATATATATAAATCAAAGCGTATTTCCTGGCTTTGAAGGATGTACGGTAGGGCTAGCAAGATAGCCCAGTCGGATGTCAAGCCTACAACTTGTGTTCATGCCTGAGGACTCACATGGAGGAAGGAGAGAACTGCCCACAGGTAGTTCTCTGACCTCTGTATGTATGTTGTGGCACACAGTGCAAACACACAAATAAATAAATGTAGTTAATTTTTTTGAAGATTTCAATTTGTGAGAAAATGTCTTTTTTAAAGAAAAACATACTGAATTATTAGAACACAGGTTATTGTGTGTCTATAACAATCTCAGGTGGTTCAGAACAATGAATGGCTGTATAGAAAGGGAATAAGCAAATACTATAAAATGTTCATATTTGGGAAATCTAAAGTATACAAGGATTCTTTCCTGAAGGTATTTCAAAATACAAAGTTTAAAATGGTTACATATAGCCGGGCGTTGGTGGTGCACGCCTTTAATCCCAGCACTCGGGAGGCAGAGGCAGGCGGATCTCTGTGAGTTCGAGGCCAGCCTGGTCTCCAAAGCAAGTTCCAGGAAAGGCGCAAAGCTACACAGAGAAACCCTGTCTCGAAAAACCAAAAAAAAAAAAAAAAAAAGGTTACATAGCTATTATCTTTTGGATGCTCTAGTTAATTGGATAACTCTGAACTATTACTTTCCAAACCACACCAACCACTCTGCCAGGCAATCATTTTTCCTTAGTTGTCAATGTTTGAAAGTTTTCTCTGTAAAAAATTATTTCACTTAATGTGTTTGTGAGCTACCAATCCTTAAGCTAATTTTTCTCAGCACGCTTTCCAGAACATCGTCCCAAATGGTCTTGGATTAACTGTTCTTTGGCTTATCCTAACAGATGAAAGTCATCCACTGGGGTGTCTTTTGCAGCGCTGGCCATCAGGTGCAGGCATTCACCGCCTGGGCTGGGCAGGCACCACGTTACGGACTTAGCCGCAGCCCTGGCACAGCTTTTTGAACTATAGTTTGAACAGTGATTCTCATAGGAATCTTAGAACATTGCTTTTTGTTTTTGTCTTGTGAAAACAACTGGAGAACAGAAAATCATGCATGTCTCTTCCCTCTGTGCCGTCACCCTGTCTGTGTCCCAAGGAAATGATTCAGACCTGTGTCATGTTGGGACGTAAGAGAGCGTTGAGCTCTAAGCACTTCCGGAACTTACCCAAGTGACTTAACTCATGGTGCCTCACATCAAGATGCAGGTTCTGTCTTGTTTGGAGCAGGTGTCCTTATTTTTTAACTGAGAACTTTGGTGCTTCCTGCGTTTTCACTGTGATCGACTGTTAGTGACCATTCTGACTTCTGACACTCATTTCCCCTCAGAAGGGTGCTAATACCTAGCATCCTTCCCCTCCCACACATCTGTTAGCTCTTTAGTCAAATCCAAAGGTTTATCTGAAAAACTAAATTAGTGGTTATTAGAGGTGATCAGCACTAGTTCCATTTAAGAGGTTAGCAATTGCGTGAGACCACAGAACCCTAACAATGACCTAACGTGAGCTTGCCTTTGTGTCAGGAAAGGTTGGATAGTTGGCTTAGTTTCCATGAGCAATTCCTTCCAGTGTGTAATAAAATGTTTTCCAGGTTTTGTTCAGCAAAAGGGTTTACATTTGTGATGTAGCTCTTCCTGGTCTTATAGAGGACAATAAAAAAAAAAAAAATGTGTTCAAATTACACATCTTGTATCGGGGCACTGAGAAGATGCTCCAGGATCATTTTCTACTATTCAGGCTGTGAATTTTAAAAGTTTTTTTTTCTTAAAACAGGTCCCTGCACAGATTTCACTCCTTGGACCACAGAAGAGCAGAAGCTATTAGAACAAGCTTTGAAAACGTACCCAGTCAATACTCCTGAAAGGTGGGAAAAGATAGCTGAAGCAGTTCCTGGCAGGACGAAGAAGGACTGCATGAGACGATACAAGGTTGTGGGCATTAATAGACTGTTGTCATTGAAATTTCAATTGAGTTAGCGTGCTGACTTTAGTATCATAGTAGTTGGGGGCCAAAATTATTAGAGAAATAAGACCAACCTTAGAAACTTTATCCCTGGCAGTTAGTGAACTCAGCAGCTACGGTGCTTCTGTCTGTTGGCCTGGGGGACAAGATCTCATTGTGTAGCCTAGGATGGCCTTAGCCTTACTCTCCTGAGCACTGTAATTATAGGATGTGCCTCCACATCACTCAGGTACAGTACTGTGTTCAAGTGACAGAGTCCTGATTCAACAACTTTATTTCCTCCTAGGAACTCGTCGAGATGGTAAAAGCCAAGAAAGCTGCTCAGGAGCAGGTGCTGAATGCAAGCAGAGCCAGGAAATGACACAGGAAATGTTGACTCTGTGTGCACTTTTGTAATAAAACGGAAATACTGTACACATGTTCCCTTGGAATACAGTCGTCATTTAAGTGTGCTGCTCCCAACACAGTTCAACCACTACACTAAACAGTCATCAGGGTTGTTGTCTTAGCCTCTAAAAGTATAGAACAGACTATTGCAGAATTTCCAAGTACATTTTTATTTATTTCATTTGAAGACTGACAGCTTTTTAAAACTTCAAGATCTCTAGTTTTATAAATAGATATATATGCAGAATATTTGATCACAAAAATTAGTCACGAGTCCAGCGCATGTTACTACAAATCTGGTTAAAATCTGGTAACCGCTCAATAGGACCTGTGGATACAAAAGAAGACAGTGAGAGCAGAGTTCCAAGTCCTTAGCCAAGTGTGTACACAAGGAGAGGAGCCAGGCTTACCGAGGGCAGCAATAGCTGGGCTTTTGTCATAAATGTACTTGGTACATACTTCTCGAACCATCTCCGCATTCACAGCCTGAGACAGGGATGACACTATCGTCAGGACTTTTGTAGTGAAGACAGATCATACATACGAGACTTTTCTAAACTGAATCAAGAGTTAAGTAACCTCAGCCTTTGTAACTGACCCTTTCACCCAAAACCTAAGGATTACTTACATCAATTCTTGCTTCAAGCTCAGGGATGGGAATTCTCCTATTATAGCATAGCATCTGCCTACCAATGTCTTCACAAATTGGAGTTGAGCCTGTTTAGAGAAGGAAATCTAAGTACCCAAGTAGACATCAGCCATGAAGACAAAGTCAAAGCCGGGCCTGACCACCGAGCACCTCCCAGCCTGTCTTCTAAAGGCTTACCATCAAGCTGCAGCAACATGTTTGTTTTCAGAAGATTTCTTGCTCGTGCTACTTCACTCTCAGTAACACTTGTACAGAGTCGCATCCTAAAACACATTTGGAAATGGCCATAAGTACCTGGAAAATGTTGTTAGATCTAACTTAATGACCTAGAGAGCAAGATGGTGTATTCGATATATTATACCACAACATACAAAGGATTACATTTCAATTCAGTAAAAAGCTGAAATTACTAATACTAAAACTAAAGCTAAAATACTAGTTATTTTTCCAAGTACCATTAACATCTCAAAAATTCTAACTTTGTCTAATTGCTAATTAGCAGACACAGTAATACAGTGTAAAAACAGAATGACCACATTGTGAGAACAGTCATCTTGAGACCTCACAAATACCCCTCTGTGAAGTTAAGATACATAAACTAAGGGAGAGAAAGGTCAATGGGTCACCCTTGGTTTCTCAAGACAATCAGCTGAGTCTGACAGCCCAGTATTTAAGTTAATCAAATACATGACAGTTAACTAAAGTTAGAGATTTAAGGCCCTTAATAATGAAGGAAACATTTCTAGGAAGCACTGCAGATTTTTCTGCCTTGGCTTACTGACTAACCCTTTTGGTCAGACGTTCTCAACCTGTGGATCGCATACCAGATATCTACATTATGATTCATAACTGGCAAAATTAGTTACAAAGTAGCAATGAAAAAAATGTTAGGACTGGGGTTGGCACAACATGAGGAACTGTAATAAAGGGTTGCAGTGTTAGGGAGGGTGAGAACCACTGCGCTAGGTGATGCTAAGTTCACATTCACTTTCCTAACCTGCCTTTCCTCTTTTGGGGGGAAGTAGTAGGGGTCCAAACCAGTGTTCTGGGCATGCTAAGCAAGTGGTCTACCACTGAGCTATGTTTCCACCCCTCATGCTTTTTAGAGATGTTTTCTATATTTCTAGTTGACTTATATTTTCGAGTATAATCAGCTTCACATGTGGTTCCAAAGAAATATCTGTTCTTAAAAACATTACAACCACTACTTTAAAAGCTAAAGTTAACACTGCTGGTAGCCAGTGGCTGTGTCAGAGGAACAGCATGTGGCAATTGAAGTTCAGGTGTGAGCCCACCAGAAGAAAAGTTCTGATGGGTACATCTCGCTTAAGCAAGGCTTGGGAGAATACAGCCTCCAGAATGTATTTTGCTTCTGTTGTGTCCCTGCATGCTTGCTGCTACAATGTATATGGTGTGGGGAGTCCCCCATTGCCTGTATTGTAGTGTGTCTATCTCAAGATTACATCTCAATTTACTGTACATTTAACTCTGGGGATTGTCAGAAAGATGATTTCTCCTTAAGCTGTATTGTCTGTTGACACAGTTTTGATGAATAAAAATACTACTAGAAGCCGGGTGGTGGTGGCGCACGCCTTTAATCCCAGCACTCGGGAGGTAGAGGCAGGCGGATCTCTGTGAGTTTGAGGCCAGCCTGGGCTACCAAGTGAGTTCCAGGAAAGGCGCAAAGCTACACAGAGAAACCCTGTCTCAAAAAACCAAAAAAAAAAAAAAAAAAAAAAAAATACTAGGATATGTTTCATAACTAAGGCCTATTCTTCCATGAGGACTATGAGACACTTAGGACCTGCTATTTAGATCACAGCTCAGGCTGACATAGGAAAATAGTTGAATTTCTCCTGCTGCCAAGATAGCTATACACTATTAGCTGATATAAAGCTTCAAAGAGCTTTAGATTAGACCAGATGCTTTGCTAATGGTTTTTGTTTTGTTTTTCTTTTGGTGTGTGTGTGTTGGGGGGGGGGTTTCGAGACAGGGTTTCTCTGTAGCTTTGGAGCCTGTCCTGGAACTTGCTTTGTAGACCAGGCTGGCCTCGAACTCACAGAGATCCGTCTGGCTCTGCCTCCTGAGTGCTGGGATTAAAGGCGTGCGCCACCAACGCCCGGTTGCTAATGGTTTTTTAGATAAATGTTTCCAACTTTATTTCACAAGGACACACAGCTGTACTGTCCGGCTAGGTCATAAATACAAAAAAAACAGCCCAATTATTGCTAGCTGGCAAATGATTAAATCCTTGCACCCATTCCTGACCTCAGTTTGAGAAAATAAATTCTGACTAGTCAAGGCTACAGAAAATTATCTGACTCTGTAGCTCCTAATGAGGGCTGCAGGTGTTCTTGGATAATTAGAAGTTATACACAGGACAGAAAATCACTCTAAGTTTTAGGCATTTTGGTGATTAGTTTTGTGGATAGTGCCCAGCTGAGCAGATATTACAAGATATACGGTGCCTAGCTGTAAGAGATTCTGTGAGAGGATTTAAGTGGTGGAGAGGAAGGGAACAATGAAGCAACAAGAGAGAACAAGATGAGAGAATGAAGAAATGAAACCAAGAGAGTGAGATTATTTTTCCCTAACCCTCTCTGATAAAAAAAGTTTTGCTACTCTGTGGACTTTCCTTGGCGCCCTGTCTGCAGCCTGGAAGCTGGTTCTTCTCGGGCTGTGCTGTACCACCATTAGGAAACTGGCCTAAAATAATAAATTCTGGTAAAACTATTACAGTTGTTTTCTCACCATTCTTTCTGCACAGCATGCAGCATGTCAGCAACCGTGGCTTGTTCACAAACCATATAGAGCCCCCATAATCCTGTGTCTGTGTAGGAAGTGTTGAAGGACTGGAAGCTGTGGCAGAGACCGCCGTGACAAGTGAGCTGAGCCAGCTTGCTAGACAAATTCTGTAAAGGAAACAATCCAACTTGGTTTGTCAACTGGGCACATGGGTCCAAGTCCCCACAAAGAAATGAGTTCTGTGGCTGTTAGTGAGTGCTAACCCTACTTGGTTAACAGTTTGGGGGTTGTTTTTAGAGACAAGGTCTCATTACGCAGCCCTGGCTGGCTTAGAACACACTGTGTAGATCAGGTTAGCCTCAAGCTTAGAGACCCACCTGTGTTTTCCTCCTGAATGCTGGGATTAAAGGCATGTACCACTGTGCTCTGCTCAGGGTGCCAGTTTCATCCAGCAACACCTCAACAATAGCTGACTATAAAAACAATGAGTTCTTGCAACTGGTTTAGAAGCTGCACTATTCATAAGAATACAGTGCTGTTCCTGGGCCATGTGAAGCTCTGATTACACATACTGAAGTGATACTGTACTGAAATCTAAGATATTCACATGAAATGTATTTTGGATCTTTTGAACAAATCTATATACTGTATTTTGAAATTTAAATTTTTTTAGAAAAGTTGTAAAAATAGTACAAAGATGCCTGTCGCTTCTATTTCTACCTCTTTAACAACTTTTTTACCATGTCTGCTTTCTTTAGACATGTTGATCCTTGTTTGGTCGGTGACTGAACCTAGGGCTCAGGCATGTGAGGCAAAGCACATGACTGAACTACAAGCTAAACCTTATAAACTCCCAACAATTTCAGGGTTAGCTATGGATTTCTTTGCCTCTATATTCTCCAGTGTGTACTAATGAAAGTAGAGTTGCCCAGAAAGTTAGGACATTAACATTGACACGGATGTATTAACGACTATGGTTACCACAGTACCTAATACTACTACCATAACAGTAAAAATGAACTATTCTCCCCTTATTTCGTCAGCTGTCCCACTAATAAACAGTATGACAAGACTTTTTTTTCCTGGCTTAGGTGCAATCCAAGATGAGTTAATATTTAAGTCAAAGTCATGGTACTAGTAACCTATTTTTGCCATTTCAAAAATGGGCAGTCTTAGAAGGAATTTACATTTAGAAAAACATGACAATCTTCCATTTATCATGAAAAGTTACTTCAAAAGTCACTTACCATTCCTCCTCCGAAAGAGCGATCCCAGTTGCCAATCAGTGTGTTTGCAACCATGAGACAGATTGTGTCTGGATGTGCCCAACCAACTGCTTCAACAGCTATTGCAAGGTGTGCCAAAGGCATCTTGTCATCCCTCACTCGAATCTAGGTAAGAAACAAAATAATTTGTGGAATATGACTTTAACTATGTAAAGATGTGTTACATTTGTTTATGTTGGATTTCTTTAACGATGTAAAGGTGTGTTGCTTTGCTTGCCTAAGGCTCCTGATTAGTCTCATAAAAAGCCGAATGGCCAATAGCTGGGCAGTAGAGAGATAGGCAGTGCTGGTGAGCAGAGAGAATAAGTAGAAAGGAATCTAGGCTCAAGAGAAGAGAAGAGAACAAGGGAGAAAGAGAGGGAGACACCTGGGGCTGGCCAGTCAGCCAGGAAGCCGCCTACCAGACATGGAGGAAGCAGTGAAAGCAGGACATACAGAATGAGAGAAAGGTAAAAAGCCTGAGGGCAAAACATAGATGACGAGAAACAGGTTAAATTAAGTTATAAGAGCTAGTGGGACAAGCATAAGATAAGGCTGAGCATTCATAACTAATATTATAAGTCTCCATGTCTTTATTTGGGAGCTGGTTGGCGGCTCAGAGAAAGCCTGCTACAGATAACTAGTTAAATAAAATTTAACTATTTAAGTTACAGAATAGTTTCTTTCACCAGAACATTTCATTTGAAATACCACCTGTTCAAAAGGAGTTGCCTTATTTCACTAATATAGTATATCTACTAATATGATTTTTAATCCAATTTAAATCAGCACTAATGGTACAAATCTGTAACTGCCAACATCAGACCTCTTTCCACATACTACTATGAACATCATAATGTGGCAAACTAGGCTTGATGCATAACACTGTAGTTAATAAGTAGATCCTCTGCAAGTTCTGGCTCTAATAGCAATCTCCATAACTGTACTTGTGGGGCAGAAATGAAGCCAAGAACACACCCAATGCCAAAGTCAAAATTCAATCTTTTTTATTACACACTTGCATTTATACCCTGGCACATGTAAATATGCACTGTGCAAAAGAAAAACACAAAATGAGCAAGTGTACACACTACTCTTAGACCCCGCCTCCTCAGGAAAGAAAAGCAAGACACTAATATGGAACAGGAAGGTAATCAAATGAGCCCATCCTTTTCCCTTCCTATGTTTCAGTTTACACTTTTTCCTACTGGAAATACACACATTAAAAAAAAGTTTACATTTTATTTGGTGGGGGGGGGGGGGAATGGGCGGTATGTTGAAGTCAGAAGATAATCCATGGGAATCTGTTCTCTCTTTCTACCATGTGAGTCCTAAGGATTGAACTCAGGATCAAACTTAGGTTACCAGCTTGGCAGCCAGCACCTTTACCCTTTGAGCTAACTCTCCAGCCTGAAACAGATTTTATATACTTTTTTTTTTAAAGATTTTTTAATCTCTGTGTGTGTGTGTGTGTGTGTGTGTGTGTGTGTGTGTTTTGGAGACCACAGAGACCAAAAGAGGGTGTCAGCTTCCCTGGAACTGAAGTTACAGGTGGCTGTGAGCTGCACAATAAGGTAGTAGGAACCCAACTATGGTCCTCTGCAAGTGCAGCAAGCATGCTCAAACTCTTGAGCCGCGTCTTCAGGCCCTATATCCTCATTTTAAGTATAACATAAGACTTCCAGAGGCTAAATTCTAAGTAAGAGCTTGCCTTACCTCACTTCCAGTGAATTTGCAGGGAGGCAGAGCTGGTATTTCTCCTTTGTGTGTGCACAAAGAGTCACCAAAATGGAACTTTGCTAGCTCAAGCAGTTCGTCATGGCAAACACCTAAATTGAAGGAAAATATGTTCTTACATATCTAACAGCAATACAATCAACTCAAGATAGTCAACTGCCAGCAGTATGCTTTACTGTAAGACTGACATAGAAAAATGGGAAGTACATTACACATGAAGGACTTGCATTCATTAAGCCATTTAAAGTGACCACTTTCCTTAGTTTGTAAGATCTGGGCTGCAAAGCTTTCCCTGAGCGGCTGGTGTTCAGCAACATACATATGTACTCAGAGATAAAGGTAAGAAGACAGTCTGAAAACCCCATTTTCTTCTTCTTCTCCTCCTCCTCCTCCTCCTTCTCCTTTTTTTGTTCTGCTAGAATTTTTTTTATTGGTCTCTGTTTACAACTTCATGTAAGTTTCCAGGAGTACAAATCTCTGGGCAAAGAACACCAAGCCAGTTCAAGAGAGTGAGAAATTGTAATTTTCACCACATTTTTAAAAATTTCAACTCTCAAAAAAACCAATTTCTATAGAAAATCATGTTAAGTTATAAGAGTTCAGTGTGCACTCTAGTAGAACATCCATTTTGTAAGTTTCCTTTAAGTAGGCAGGAACAGAAGTATGGCTCAGTCCTTATGAGTTGGATATATAGACGTGCTTCACTCTCCGAGTTCTGCCACCAGAACTCTGGAACCAAAATCAGCTCTGAATTTTGAACACATTCCTATTTCCCCATGTGCTCATGGCTTGACATCCAAACCTCAGAGGAATCACTTACTATAAGGAATTCCTTATTATCCCAACATGGGACCCAAACATGGCCAGTAGGTAAAGTCCTAGAACACAAGCATCAGCTTAAAATTCTAGACATTGTGATTATGTATTTGAGACAAACCTGGCTATGCAGCCCAGGCTGGCCTTGATCTTGTAATCCTCCTGCCTCAGCTTCTAGAGTGCTGGAATTCTAAGCATGTGCCACAAACCTCGGCATATGCAAAGGCTTTAAAAATATTACCATTAAGATTTATTTAAATGGGGGCTGGAGAGATGGCTCAGAGAATAGGAGCACTGGCTGCTCTTACAGAGGAGAACCCACATGATGGCTCACAAGCATCTGGAACTCCAGATCCAGGCGATCCAATGCCCTCTTTCGACCTCTGCAGGCATTAGGTACATGCACATATGCAAGCAAAACACACACATAAAGACAATTTTTTAAATTATTTATTTTTATTTTATGTGCATTGGTGCTTTGCCTGCACATATTTCTGTGTGAGGATGTCAGGACCCTTGGAACTGGAGTTACAGACAGTTGTGAGCTGCCATGTGGGTACTGAGAATTGAATCTGAGTCCTCTGGAAGAGCAGTCAGTGCTCTTAACCACTGAGCAATCTCTCCAGTCCCCATAAAAACAAATTAAAAAAGATTTCTCTAAATGAAAACCTATTAACACAGCTTATACCCAGTATCCAAATAAATCTGTGATGTAGCCAAGCAGCGATGTACAAATCTTTAATTCCAGCACTTTGAAGGCAGAGGCAGGCCAATCTCTGAGTTCGAGGCCAGCCTGGTCTACAGAGTGAAACCCTATCTCAAAAAAACCAAAACAAACAAAAAAACCTGTGATGTAAAACATGACAGTAAGACAGTACAGTTTTTTGAATTGCCATGTAAGAAAGTCACCTTAGATATCAATCCAGGGGGTAAGAACACAAAATCATGGCAGGACAAGGATGCCAGAGAACAGTGAGAAACCATGAAACACAGTCCTCATACCTGACCATCTCGCCCATCATTTTTTTGCCTTTAGAACTAGTAACTGTCTTGGTTAAACAAGCCAGATGTGCAGCTCCTACTCTAACAGCACAATCTAAAAGGCAAGGGACCTATAATTTTTTTTGAGAAAGTAGAGATGAAAACATGTATTTGGTATGTTACAGCTGTTCTTTCTGATGATTAAGAACTAAACAGGAGCTCAGACAAGAAATCAGAAAAGATCAAGAGAGGCTTAAACTGGCCTATTGCATTTAAAACACCAACACTTGTAAGCTACAACATTTTATAAATCATCAGGCATGGTGACTTCAGCTGTACCAGAACTCAGAAGACTGAGGCAGGAGGATAGCTTCAAGTGCAAGGCCAACCTGGGCAACATAGCAAGTCTATTTCAAAACAACAAAAAATGTATAAATTAATAAGACAAAATGCTAACAATCTAGGACACATCATTAACTTTAGCAATGTCCAAATGAACCTATGGACCAAATAAAATTTGTATCCATATGCTGTTAATAAAGCCCCAACTAAACAGGGCAGGTCCTAGCATCTAAGCCCTGTCCATACCAGCCATTTTAGAAACAATGTGCACACAATGACTGAGGTTGGCAGGTACCCAACCTCACCTTTATCTCCAGTACCCACACATATAACTCAAAAGTCAATTAGATCAACTCATTTTAATTTGTAATAATTCCTAAAAAGAGAAAAGTTAAATTCACACAAACACACAAAATTAATGTCTTCAATGTACTCTAATATTGAATTACTATGTACTCTAATAATCAATTAAAATGATTGCACCCCCAAATTCAGACTGCCAGGAAATCTAGCAGAATCTCAAGTGAATTGTCTTAAATTTACAGACTTCACATGTCCCTAAGGAAATCTGATACCACCCACATGTTTTGATTCACATTACACATTTTCATGGCTCCCTATATACTTCCCCTTTGCAGGACTAGTTGGTTTACTGAGTGAATGACTAAGCACATGAATAGATACATCCCTTCCAGGTTTGAACAAGGATGAAGCTATTTCTCAACTAAAAAATCTCAAGACTCTCTAATTATACAACACTGTCTTCCAAGTTAACTGTCTCCCATTTCATTCATTAGCCTTTGTCTTCTAAGAAAATTCCACTGTGTATATACACTCAGGTACTGAATGGATCATTAAGCTTTCTGTAAATGAAACCTACTACAAAGAAAACAGAGGGAGTCTGGTCCAGTGCTCCTCATTCTTCTAATACACACTTAAACACTTTCAGGATGCGTGTGTCCCACAAGGATCCATCCCACAACCATGTCTAACGCAGTCAGAAAAACTTGACTAACCTCCAGCAGCAGCCAGCACGATTCTTGGTCCTTTATAATGTGTGGTTATATAATCCACTAAGTCCTTACGATTTATAGATCTGGAAACAGAGTAAGTAATGAGATTTCCTTGTTTTACTCTGTTACAGACAGGGTCTCATTCTGCAGCCTAGGCTGACCTAGAACTCACACAATCTTCCTGTCTCACAGGCCACCACACCTGAAAGTAAAGCAACTTTAAAAGGAAGTCAAAGCATGGACCCTCACACAATGTATCTGCAATGAACAGAACCTAAAGGCATTCTAAATGCTGAAAGCAGTCACAAATAGAGGCTATAAGTAGCAAAAAATTCTGCCTTTTGTATCAAGAAAAACACTGACCAACATTACTTGTCTAATTCCCAAGTTTCTATGACTACCATTACAGTATGATCAGCCACAATTTTAAATTATCATGGTAAAAATGACTCTCTGAAACATGCATTTTGAGTTTGTGTATGTCATAATTTTTGTGCAAAATTTTCAAGTGAGAACTATACCGACTTGATATTTTCAGTTGGTCCCAGGATTGTCCGCCCAAGGGCAGTGTTCTGATAAGCTGTGGCATGAAGATAGTCAAAAACAACTTCTTGCAAGTTGGTTTCAACTTCCTGCATCTCTCTAAGGATTACTCCTCGTTCGCGTTCAATCTCTGCTTCTCCCAATGTGCTGTTCTGAATTATATCAGCAAGAATTTCTACAGCTAATTGAAATGAAAACGACGGAAGAAACACAGGGATTAAAATCTCTTAAACCAGCATCAGAAACCATTACACTAATCATTATTCAGTATGATTAATTAGAATACTTAACCTAATTAGCACATTAAAATGAATGTGAAATAGAAACTCTGTAGTACAGAAGACCTTGGGAAAAATCCTAAATGTTACCACTTTATATTAATTCTAGGTAAGACATCCACAGAAATCTGCCTGTTAATACAGATGATTCTAAACAAAAAGTATGAAACAGCCTGGCGGCGGCGGCGCACACCTTTAATTCCAGCACACAGGAGGCAGAGGCAGGGGGACCTCTGTGAGTTTGAGGCCAGCCTAGTCTACAGATCGAGTTCCAGAACAGTCAGCACTACACAGAGAAACCCTGATTTCGAAACCGCCCCCCCAAAAGAGTATAAAATAGAAAATGATCTGTTAGAGAGAAAACAGATATGCACACAGATACATGGGTAGAAACACTTCTACCATATTCACATAGCAATGAAGCTATAATGTAACAAAGAAAAAAATTACTATAACACAAAATTTGCCCTCAGGAGCTGTGTCTGCTCAGGTCCTAACTTGGTAAAAAGCCAAAGGTGAAGTGAATTTTATGGGAAAAATTACATCTCAAAAAAAAGATACCCTTGTTGCTATAGCAATATAGATTTTTATTAAGGGTAAAATAAACTTATAACCCTAAGTTTCATTGCTTTGTTCTAATGTAAATTTCTCTTTCTTGTTTCAGTTCACTTTATGGGGCCTTGTCTGAGCTAATTAACTTCAAATATGAAGAACAGGATAAAACAGGCTGTTGGAGAAAGGTCATACTGAGATGATCATGAAATGGGGGAAATTACCATGAAACTCTCTTCATTTTTTATAATTCCCAACAAAACCCATATAGGAGCTGGCGGTGGTGGAGATGCTCAACAGCAACATGCTTGCCACACACCCATCTGGACCTGAGTTCAATCCCCCCAGATCCACATTTAAAAAGCCAGGAGCACTTATCATCCAGTGCAGAGACAGGAGCATCCATGAAACTTGCTCACCAGCAGTCCAGACGAATCTGGGTGAGCCAGGTTCTAAGAGAGATCTGGCTCAAAAAATAATGTGGAGAGCAACTGATGTCAATCCCTGGCTACAAACAGCACCAAGAGAACTTGTGTGGACGACCACTCAAGTGACGGTGGAAACTCTACAATAACGAAGATTTTAGAGTAAAAACTGATTACAACTGTGCAACCCTAAGAGTTAATAATTTCATTAAGTAGCTTTGGAATGCTATTTTGTTTTTAATTCTTCCACTGGAAAAATGTTTTGTGCAATTAACATATTCAAAGCACTATACAAAAGGCTGTGCTATCATGTCAAAACAAATGTTTTATTTTTACAAAATAAAATTTTCTATTTTGCTAAGATAACCATGAATAATCATCGTATAAGTAAACATTTGTTAATCTTGCTCAGGATCCATAGTTTTGTATCAAACTAGGAATAAAAGTGATTGAAAATATTGCACTTCACAGGCGAGACTCTGAAGAACTCTGTTGAGGTCAGGAGGAGTCCTTATACACATATTCAGTCTGTATTTGGAGGAGAAATAAGAGCAGACACCCTCTGGGTTCTTTTTTATAATAGACACACAAAAACCACAGTGCTAAATTATATCTAAACCCTCATGGAAACTATATTTTCTGCCGTATGGATAACAATACCTCTTGGCAAATCTTTAGAGAAAGCTTTGGCATAGTACACGGTCTGTTCTCTGGAGGTATAGGCGTTAAGATGAGCACCCATATTTTCAATCTCAAGCTCAAGGTCTAACTGGGACCTCTTTTTGGTGCCCTTGAAACAAAGGAAAAAAATACCATTATGACACTTCCCTTCTATCCTTCATCTATTCTAAACACATTAGACAATAAATATACGACAAAGGCCAATGCCAGTCATGCAAGGACAAGTTTGTAAACTATATCAGGTTTCAAAAAATACCCATTAAAGATGGCTGTTTGTATCCCTGTATTCCAAGGGAGAACCCTTCTTTCAAAGTTAGAAAGCAATTATCAGTAATTATTTCAGAAACAACACTAGAAAAAATAAAAACAGCACATAGAATGTTATTGAAATAGTCCTTGTCCTTAAAATACAGTATTGTATGCTTACTTCCTTTCATACAGAACGCATTTTAGTAAAGTCTCACAACTTGCCTTGAAAGCCATGTGCTCCAGAAAGTGAGCTGTTCCATTATTCTTCTCATTTTCATACCGACTTCCAGCGTCAATCCACAGCCCAACCTTAACGAAATCAAAGACTAATTAGGCAAATACCCTGCAGCTGGAGAGATGGCTCCGCAGTGGGTCACATTCTCTGCTGGAACGGAGGGTCTGAGTTTGGTTCCCAGCACCCAGTTAGGCAGTTCTCAGCCGTCTGTAACCCAGCTCCACAGTATATGAGGCCCTCTTCTGGCCTCCTTGGGCACCTGCACTCACATGCGCATTCCCATACACAGACACATGTTACTAAAAATAAAAAAATTCAGTTTTTGGAGACAGAAGTTAATCTCATTCCTTTTTCTGGCAAATGTTTTCCAATCTTCCACTTAAGTTTTCTTTGACCACAATGAACTGACAGTTCATTCATATAATCTGGGACTTGAAATTTTCACCACCAGGCTACTGATAAGTGTTACAAATATGGGACAGTGGTGGTGTAGGCCTTTAATCCAAGCACTCAGGAAGCAGAGGCAAGCAGATCTCTGAGTTCAAGGCCAGTCTGGTCCTTAGCTACACAGAGAAACCCTGCCTGGAAAAACCAACCAACACTAACCAACCAACCAAGCAAATAAATAAACAAACATCGGACTCAAATTCTTAACATAGCTCATTAGTACATCCAATTAATAACTATGGTATAAACAACATCAGGAACTGTCAGAAAGTTGGGTTCAAATTCATGTATAAGCTTTATCTCAGACACAACCATTTAACTCCTCTGAACTTGTCAGTAAAATATGTGAGATGAGTTTTAAGTACTGTGTTGTGAAATATTATTTTAACTAGACAAAGATGTGTTACATTTGTATAGGCTGCAGAATATCACTTCAACTGTGTAAAGGTGTGTTACTTTTGTTTAATTATGTAGAGATGTGTTGCATCTGTTTCACCTTGCCTGCCTAAG
>CABHPH010136901.1:0-15199 GCA_902168325.1 Peromyscus nudipes
TGGGCGGCTAGGAAGCTCAGTCTGCCTCTCAGTAAAACTGCATTTCAAGGTAGCCACTTTGGAAGTCAGAGATCGGTGACGGTGAATGATCTCTAGGAAGCATTTCCTTCAATCTTGAAAAGATTGAGAACGTGGTTGTTATTATACCTGTTTTTTTAGATGAAGAACCTAATTCTGAGTGTCCCCTGCCTATGAAGTCACACTTGCCTGTGAAGAACGTCAAGGATTGCCTCAACACTCTCTTTCAAGGTGGCAAAACCTTATGGGAGTCTAAATCATCAAATTACTCTGTGGTGTTTCCCTGAGTCAGTATTTATTGAGCAGCAATTGAGGATAGAACAGTAAACAGTCCAAGAAACCTCTGCCAAGTTAGACCTGTTTATGGCACGTGAAGTTGCATACATGGAGGGCAAGACCACACTGAAGAAATGCAAGTAAAGGTGGTTTAGGCATGCACTAGCAACATAAAGTTGGGAATCACAGAGAAGCAAAGGTGGCTCCAGAAAACACGTTAACCAATGAAAGATGCTTAGAATGGTTCTCTGTGTTAAGAGGAAAGAGTATGGGAAAGCTAAAGAGCAAGTTATAAGATAAATGGCTTAAAGCTGTAAGATTAGAGAGTGTCCAAGATTGGCAGGAAGAGGAAATGACCTGGAGCTTCTAACCCTCCTGCCTGCCCCTCAAGAGTGCAGGGATTATAGGCATGATGAGTTTTATGCAATGCTGAGGATACAACTCAAAACTTTGGTCATGCTAGGCAAGCACTATATCAACTGAACTGCATCCATAGCCAAGAAGTCCAGCTTCTTTGTTGTGAGTTTGAGGGAAGCACTGAAAAGTTTAGGTGGGGAAGTGGTGACATTGTGTGTGTATGTATTTTTAATGAATTAGTTAGTTGCTATATAGAAGGGAATTCAGGGGGTCATTTAGAATTCTGGACCTCAATGAGTTATGAGAAAGGCATAACTCAGAGACAGTTCCAAACCAGATGGAAGGTCGTTTAAAGAAGGTCTTGTAAGTGTAATATTGGGCTGGTAAGGGTAATATTGGCACTCAAAGGGAAGGCAAAAATGGAGTAAGCCTCCCTGTTGGTTTTAAATGCGGTGCTGTTACTCTGCGAGGAAAGGTCACGAGGCACAACAAAACCCAGTATCAGAGCTTTATTGGAGGAGAGAACAGAAGAGAGTGACCAGGCCTATAAAAGACATGTGTAGGAGAGAGAGAGTAGGGGGGAGGAGAGAGTAGAAGAGGGGGGAGGAGTCTGGGACCGGCTTTTTAAGAATTTCCCTGTACATGCACATGTGGGCTTATGGAGCTACACCACACATGCATAGATTGCGTGACCATACCACATGCATTATGTAATCATGCAGCGCACAAATGATGTAAGACATAAGACCCCTTACTTAGCTACTGAACTGCACATGTGTGGTCATGCTGCTGGAGGAGAGAGCAGAATCCTAACATTCCAGCTTTTTGCTTATTAGAAAAAAGCGGATGAACAGGAATAGGGTGTCGTTTCTCCTGAAAAACTGCTTCCAGCTGACTTGGTGGGCGTTGGTTGACTCTTGGGGGGTAGGGAAGGGGGTTTCTGAGGTAGACAGACATCCTGGGATGATGGGCATCCTGGGATGGTGGGCTATTGTCTGCTGCCTCAGACCTGTCCATCATCCCTCTCGGCCTGGGACTCTGGCTATTTGTGTCTGACAGGATGCTGGTGAAACAGAGGAAAAGCTCAGAAAAAAGAATTATTATTATTATTATTATTATTATTATTATTATTATTTCCTTTTGGGAGGTCCCCAGGGTGAGAGAGGGAGTCCTGAGACCAGGAAAGTTTGGGTTGCAACTATCTGAAGCAGATCCGATCTGCCCAGATGGATTTAAGATGGTTCCAGAACTCGCTGACCTATCCAGGTGGATTTTCTGGAGCTCAGAAAATTTTTTTAACATATTAAGAAGCAGCCATGGGAAATTTAAAATCTTGAGCTGGTGACCATATTGTCGTAATGTTTTAGTACTCTGCTTATATAGATTAATTAGATTGTTATATTATATAGATTAATAGATTGTTATATTAAAATCTGTTTTTGCAGAGCACAGACACTTTTGGGTCTGGGGGTGTAAATGCCTTTTAACTGTTACTGTTCCTTACCACCTGGGTATACACTTAATGGTCCTTGGACCGCAGCTCTATGGTGATCCTGTAACAATTAGCTGAGTAGTTTATTAGAAGAGGGAACCCTGAAGAGAAAAACTTGTGAGGTGAAACCTCATTCTTCTGGAATTGGGGACAAGGCAGTGGATCCTTATGGCTTGTGGAACCTGAGAGAAAGCAGGGCCTTGTCTGTGTCACTGTGCGTGAGGAGGAGAAGCACTGCTGACCGGTCTGGAGTGAAGCATGTGGAGGGAGCAAATGAAATGAAATCTTCTACCTTAGCTGGAAAATCTCCCAACATGTGCAGAAGAACTAAGGAGAGAAGGCTATTTGAGAGAAGCCTACTAGGTGGTATAAAAGGGCCAAGGTACTGACATGAACCCTGGGTGGACAGGAAGGTGAGCTTGGGTACAAATATAGAACTGAACAAAATAACAATATATGGATGGGAGAACACAAGCCCCACCTCTAAGGATCAGAAAGACAAAGAATGCAGAAGATGGTTTTCAGGTTAATTGACTTGATAAAAAGCTTGATGATTTGTGTGTGGTCCCAAGAACCCACATAGAGGTAGGAGAGGACCAACTCTACAAAGTTGTCCTCTGACTCCACATGCAAGCCATCACACACACACACACACACACACACACACACACACACACACACACACTCAGTACAAACAATAAATACATTCAAGTAAGAAGACAAATTCCAAACAACGTTATTTCAACAGATAAGTATAATTTTTTTAACATGACCATAATCCCCATATTGAAGTCAAAAATAGAGCCAAAACAATGGCTCAGCTCCTTAGCAAGTAAAGGCAGCCTGACGACATTCATGAAATCTCAAGGTCTCTGCTGATTGGAGGAGAGAACTAACTTCTGATACTTACCCTCTAACCTCCACATAGTGTTTTGGGACTTGCATGTCCAAAAACATGGACAGACACATGCACACCAATCTGTCAATCAATAAATATATACAATTTAAAAGAAGTAAATAAAATAAAACAGAAATACCCCCAGTTCACTGATATTTCAACCTATAGTTATTTAACTTCCATTTTCAATCATTTGATTTTTTTCTTAGAAATAATAAATATATTGGAAGTCCACACTCTGTAATTGATGGATAATTCTTTTTTAATAAGAGCTTTATTGAGACAAAATTGACATAGTGTACAATTCTTCCATTTACATTATGCAACCTACCAGGTGTGGGAGCACACTCGGGATGCTGAAGCAGGATTGCTACAAGTTTGAAGCCAGCCTGGTTGATGTGGAAAGAGCCTGTCCCAAATAAATAAATAAAAGGAGATGACAATTTAGTGGTCTTTAGCATATTCTGGAGTCTTACAATCATTACCAAGTCATGTTTTAATTGGTATTAAAAATTTTTAAGCATGGGGTGTAGTATGAGCACATGAGTTGCAGGTGCACACAGAGACCAGGGCGTTGGATCCCCTGGAGCTGGAATTACAGGTGGCTGTGAGTGGCCTGACATGAGTCCTGGCAAACAAACTGAGGCCTCTGGAGGAGGAGTGAGTGCTCTGAACCATTGAGCTACCTCTAGAACTCCACCAAACAAATTTTAGACCTTCAGTAGACCCTAGAAATACTGCATATTTTACACTCATCACCTCCAATTTACCCTCAACCTCAAGAAACCACTAGACAGATATATGTTTCTATGGATTTAATTCTTCATGATATTTCATAAAAAGGAATATTGAAATATATTATATTCATTGTCTGGATCCCTTAACACAATGTAATATTCTCAGTGTTTAACCAGATATTAAATGGTATTCTATTTCTTTTTATATTTATTTCTTATTACCAAATAATATCCTAGGGATGAGTAAGCCATACCAAACATTTATTAACCGTAAACATTTATATTGTTTGAACTTTTAGTACAAAAACAATGAATCTCTGAAGATTCATTTACAGTCCTAGAAGACATGTTTTCATTTTTCATATAAATATATATATATATATATATATATATATATATAAGAATAGGGTTGCTGAATCACAAAGTAGGTCTGTGAAAGAACTGTCAGTGAAAGGTTCAATCCCCAGTACTATTTCTCTCAAAAAAAAAGAGAGAGAGATCAATGGTCTGCCTGTCAGTTCCTCACATCCTTAGCAACCTTTGACATTGTCATCAATTCATCACCCTTGTGACATTTTGCATTTATATTTACTGTGTACACCTATGGGGGGTGTGTAGATGTAACCAACCGTCTTATTAAATAAGAAACACAGAGCCAATGTAAAGATAAAAGCCCAAGAGGTCAGAGCTAAGAGCCTTACCCGCCTGCTTCAGCTAGCCTCTTCAGCCAGGAGACCTCTCCAAAAAAAGGACTACTTCCTGTCTGTTTGTCTTTAAATAGAGTTTGTGTTCTGTCTTCTCATTGATTGTAAACCCAACCACATGACTGCCTCGTCACTGCCTGTCTGTACAGACCTCCAGACACACATTGGAGCGTGTGTCTCCAATGCAGTTGTATCCTTGAACACACAGAGATCTACCTAGCTCTGTCTACCAAATGCTGGGATTAAAGGCCTGCGCCTCCTCCAGCAAATCCTACCGGCGTGCACCACCACAACCGGCTTTCCCTATGGCTTGCTAATAGCTCTGACCCCTAGGCAACTTTATTTATTAACATACAAATAAAATCACATTTCAGTACAAATGAAATACCACTATAGGGGTGCTACAGTTGGAGAGGAGAGGTCACACAACAACTAGTGGTGTCAGTTCTCTCCATCCAACATCTTGGTCCTGGGAATCAAACCAAGGTTGTACCCATAGAGCCATCTTGCCAGCTCTCCTTTCTAACTGTCTTAATTGTGATAAATTAAGACATAGAGATACATAGAGATAGAATAGAAAATAACCATCTATGTGACCACTATCAACCCAATAGTCAAGAGTGTTTTGTTGAAAGTATCTCACTTTAATCTTGATCTGTCTTTTAAATACCTTTGAACCACACAAAAACAGTGAGACAAAATCACATGGTTGATCCTGGTGACACCCCCTAGGACTAGGACATG
Source organism: Peromyscus nudipes (assembly GCA_902168325.1). Taxonomy (NCBI): domain Eukaryota; kingdom Metazoa; phylum Chordata; class Mammalia; order Rodentia; family Cricetidae; genus Peromyscus; species Peromyscus nudipes. The sequence continues at coordinate 5,227 of CABHPH010136901.1, forward strand.
AAGCTTTGTGGTGTGGATCTGGGGACACACCTTCTCTGGAGCATCTCACTCTGCCTATCCTGCTGTGCCTGGTGGCCTTGCCTTAGCCAGGCAGCAGTGTTCCTCTCTGGTTTCAGTAAGATGATGTAGCACTTGGGAATAAAGATACCACCCAGAAGGCCAGCAGTGGAGGCCAGGATGGAGAAGATCTCTACAGCCACAGTGGACTTGCCCCGGGCACTGTGGTATAGGGGCAGGAAGGCTATCCAGACACTGCAGAAGAGCAGCATGCTGAAGGTCAGGAACTTAGTCTCATTGAAGACATCTGGCAGGCCTCTGGCCAGAAAAGCCACAGAAAAGGTACCCACTGCCAGGAAACCCAAGTAGCCCAGCACACAGAAGAAGATGGTGCCAGAACCCTCCTGGCACTGGATGACAATGTGCTGGGGTTCTGAGACCATATCCCTGTCTGGGAATGGTGGGGAGGTGGCCAGCCAGACCCCACAAAGAACAACCTGCATGAAGGAAGCAATAAGGACCACTGAGGTGGAAGCCCCAGGGCTCAGGCATACCCGGATCCTGCCCCCTGGCCTGGTGACCCTGAAGGCCAGGACCACTGTGAGAGTCTTGGCCAGAACAGAGGACACAGCCACTGTGAACACCACAGCAAAGGTGGTCTGACGGAGAAGGCACGTCAAGACACTGGGTCGCCCAAGGAACAGCAAGGCACACAGGGCACAGAGGCAAAGAGAGAGCAGGAGTAAGTAGCTGAGACTTCTGTTGTTCGCCCTGACCACAGGGCTGTCTCTGTGCTTCAGGAACACTCCCAGAACCAGGACAGCCAGACCAGCCAGGAAGAGTGCCACCAAAGCCAGCATGAATCCCAGAGGTTCCTCAAAGGCCAGGAAGATCTCTGTCCTGGGAAGGCAACGGTCTCTCATTTGGCTTGAGTACTGCTCCTTAGGGCACAGAAGACAACTCTTCATGTCTATGGGAGACACACAGACACCATTTGTTTTCTTTTCTTTTTTTTGAAGGTGTTTTTTTATTATTTATTTTTTTAATTAAGAAATTTCCATTCATCCTACATATCAGTCACAGATTCCCCTATCCTCCCTCCTCCCACCCCCAACCCCCTCCCCAACCACCCCCTAAGACCACCTCCTGCTAGGCAAGGTCTCCCAAGGGAAGTCAGCATAGCCTGGCACATTCTGTTGAGGCAGATCTAAGCCCCTCCTCCCTGCGCCAAAGCTGTGCAAAGTGACAGACATCATTTCTACAACACTATATGAACTGCACCATCTCTGAAGGAAGGCGTCTCAAGCACTAACTGCTCTTACAGCCTTTCCATCAAGTCATGTATTTATAAATTGTTCCTGGTAACGAGGGCTGAAATGGCTGATATTAGAGGCAGAGATACAGAGAAAAAAATCACAGTTAGGATCTGTTTTATGTGGGGAGTCTTGTTTCTGTCTTCAAACAGTGTCTCATGTAACTCAGGCTGGCCTTGAACTTGTTGAGTTACAGAAGATGACCTTGAACTCCTAAGCCTCCTTCCACATCCTCTCAAGTGCTGTGATTATAGGCCTGTACCACTATACTAATTTGTGTGAGTTTGTGTATGTGCAGGTTTGGGTGTGAACACATGTATGTAAGTGAATGCACATACTTCTCAAGACCAGAAATTATCATCAGATATTATTTCTCAATCACTTCCCCTTCCTTATTTTTCTAATCAAACTTATTTGTATATTTTGGTGAGTGTATATTTGCATGGGCTCAGACATGCCAAGGTGTGCAAGTGGAGGTCAGTACAACTGTCAGGAATTTGGTGCTCACCTTCTTCCATGTGGGTTCCAGGTACTGAACTTACACTGTCAGGGTTGACAGTGAATACTTTAACTAATGAACCATTTCACCACACTCTGCAGCTCATTTTTTGTAATCCCTTATTTTATTTTACTTGTTGATTGTTTTGTCTATACCTATGTATTGAAATCATGTGCATGTCTGGTGCCTGCAGAACTCAGAAGATGGCATCAGTTCCCCCTGAAACTGTATGTACACTTCATTGTGAACCACCATGTGGGTGATCCTTACTGTTGAGGCACCTCCTCAGCCACCTTTTCACCTTAGGTTTTAAGACAGGATCTCTCACTGAACCTGGACATCACTGAGTTGACTATACTGGCAGACCAAAATCCCCAAAGTTCCTCCTGTCTCTGCCTCCTGAGTGCTGAGATTGTAGGAATGTGCAAGTACAACCAGTCTCCTCTGTGAGTTTTTAATGGTTCATTTCTTTCCAATAGTGTCAGTAACTGGTCGAATTAAAAAGGTTTAACACTGAGCTGTGCCCCCAAAATTCATTTCTTCAAGTCCTGTCTCTAAGCACCTCAAAATGGGACATACTTTGCCATAATTAAACTGGAGCTGATGTAATAAAGTTTAAATGGTGTCACCAGGTTAGAATTAGTCCCTAATTCCAACAGGGCTGCTATCCTGTTAAGAAGAGGGAATTGGAGCTGGGTGTGTCTGGAATGACTTCAATCTCAGTACTTGAGGGGCAGAGGCAGGTAGATTTCTATCAGTTTGGGGACAGACTGGTCAACATGAGGAGTGACAAGCCAGCCAGGGCTGTGGGTGAGACAGTGTCTCAAAATCAAACCACACACCAAAAACAAGAGGATACAACACACACACACACACACGCACACGCACACGCACACGCACACGCACACGCACACACACAAGATGAAATGAGAGCGCACAGTGTGGGGATGACTGTGTCAGAGCAAGAGTGAGGCCACACACAACACCAACCCTGATGATAACGTTGCTTTGCATTTCCTGCTTTCAGAATGGTGAAGGAACAAGCTCTGCAGCTCAAACAGTATGGGATGTGGTGGTCTCCTGCCATTCAACCTCTAGAATGAACCCCACTAATATACAGGAGGAAGGAAATAACAGAAGAACATTTACCATTCATTTCCACTTACAAAAGGTTTAAAAAGCAAGTGAAATTCATCAGTGTGAGCAAAAGCCAGGATTCTGTTACGGGACTACTAGAAGCTTCTGGAAGTAGCTGATTCTTGATTGGAGGCCAAGGAGTGCAGTAGGGGAGTATTCATTCTACACCCCAATTATGGGTAGTACACTTGTCTGTCTCAACAAAACATTTAACTAAGAACAACCATAAGACTAGGGTTCTGGCAGGTGTCCACAGAAAAGCAAAAACTGCAATATCTCAGTGGATGGGTGTGGTGATTTGACTGTAAATGACCCGCAGTCTCATATATTTGAATGTTTGGTTCATAGTTGGTGGACTGTTGGGATGGATTGGGAGATGTAGCATTGTTGGATGAAGGGTGTCAATGAAGGTGGTCTTTGAAAGTTCAAATTCCCACACTAGGCACACTCTCCACCTCTCTGCCAGCCTGGTACCTGTAGATCAGAAGGTAAGATCTCAGCTTCTGTTGAAGCACCATGCCTGCCTGCCTCATGCCATGCTTCCTACCGTGATTGTCATGGACTTACCCTTTGATACTCTAAATAAGGCCCCAGTCAAATGCTTTTCTTTTAGAAGCTGCCTTGGTCACGGTGTCTCTTCACAGCAGTGGAACAGTAACAAAGACAATGGACAAATACAGGAGGCTCACAGCGCCCTCTTGACCCTCAGATTCCAGCTCCACAAGCCCTTACCTCTTTGGTCTGCAAACTGTCCCTCGGGGCAGGGACTGCAATCAAAACAGCAGTGGGGGGCTCCCAGCCTGGGCACTTGGCTGAACCCTGGAAGGCAGCTTTCACTGCAGACAGAGCTGGGCACCTAGTAACAGTGAGCACAGTGTCACCAGGGACTCCCCAGGAATACAGATGCTTGACCTCAGCCTGAGAACCAGAACAGAACAGTTGCCTCACATAACTCTAGATGAGATAGATGACTGTCAGAAAAACACATCTATTCCATCAAATGCCAGACTGGAGAGGTACCTTTGAATGTTATATAGGAATGACTACATCTGGCTTACTTGATTAAGGGATTCAAAAACATAGCTAAACAGTTTGATATGTTGTCTTTCCAGGCTCTCTGTGACTCCTATATCAACAATTAAAGGTATTGGGACAGGAGAGAAGGCTCGGTGGTTAAAAGTGCAGGCTGCTCTTCCAGAAGAGCAGGGTTCGATTCCAAGTCCCCATATAGCAGCTCACACTGTAACTCCAGTTCTAGAGGATCCAGTGTCCTCTTATGACCTGAACAGACACCAGGCACACACAACAGTACACAAAAATATATGCAGGGAAAATTCCATATATGCAAAAAAAATCTTTGAAAAGGAATTTAAGTATTGGCAGCCATTACAAAACTCCACAGCCTGGACATGATTTCCTTGATGCTCGTGGCTTTCAATTTCTTTCTCTGAAGCTCTCCACAGCCTTGGGGCTGCTTGATGCAAGCCACGTCTAACTCAGAAGACATGATGTTCTCTCTTACTTTTCTCTGTCTCCCATGTGAAGCTTTTAAGACTTACAGTTTGATTGCACTGCTATTTTTCACTTAAACCCTAATAATAAAATATCATCCAGCTTCAATAAGAGAAAAATTTAAGTACTGGCTCCTTCAAAACACACACACACACACACACACACACACACACACACACACACACAATCATTTTCACACGACACTTAATCATCCTGTCCTTTACCTTGGACTTGCCAAGGATGACTCAGTTTTTCTTAGTGGAGCTCTACCTGCAGACAAGGATTATGAAGATGGAAGTGTGGCATGCTGACATTGGTGCCACAACAGAAGACAGCAGAAAACCCTCCCATGATCGAGGCCATTGAAAGGTTCTTCAAAGAAGTCCTTGGAAGACATAGCATGTGTCTTCATGCTTGAGAAATCCAAGAAAGGGAATCTCATTCTCATGTGGAAAGCCTTAAGGCCACCATTGACTGGAGATGCCAACAGAAAGTTAGACAAAGTTGCAGAGGAGAGAACTCTATGTACACTGGTATTAGGCAGCTGAGGCATTTCTATGCACCAATCTCCACACATAGACATAACTATTTTAACCCTCTTCTAATTGTGATAGTAAATGTCAGGGCTTGACCTCAAATGTTTCCAAAAGTCTCCTGTGTTGGACCACTGGTCATGAGGCAGTGGGTATTTAAAGAATGATTGGATCTTGATGACTGTGGTGGTTTGAATGTAATTGGTCCCCATAAGCTCATAGGGAGTGGCACTATCAGGAGATGTGGCTTTTCGGAGTAGGGGTGGCCTTGTTGGAGGAAGTGTGTCATTATGGGGGTGGGCTTTGGGGTATTATATATGCAAGACCATGCCCAGTGACCCAGTTCACTTCCTGTTGCCTGTAGGTCAAGATGTAGGACTTTCAGCTCCTTCTCCAGCATCATGTCTGCCTGCAAGCCACCATGATGCACCAAGATGGTAATGGATTAAACCTCTGAAAATGTAAGCCACCCCAATTAAATGTTTTTCCTTTATAAGAGATGTCATGGTCATATTGTCTCTTCTCAACAATATAAAGCCTAAAACAGAAATTGATTACTGGGACTGGAGTATTGAAGTGTTGGCCTGCTCATGTTATTGTTTGAATAAATATGGACCATGGGAAAGTCGATTAGAAAAGCAGTAGAAAGTTTTAAGTGGTGCTTACTGGGCCATTCGAGTAGGAGCATAGAGACCGAGGTGCTAAGTGTAATTAGATGAACAGTGGGCATTGCTCAAGAAGTTTCAGAAGAGAAGAATAGTAATGTGTGGCCTAGAGATTGTTCTTGTGATATTTAGGTGAAGAATGTGGTTGCTTTTTGCTCTTGTCCAAAGAGTCTGCCTGAGGCTAAAGTGAAGAGTTGTGGATTAATTCCGTTGGCAGAAGAAATTTCTAAATAGCCTAATATAGACTGTGTCATGTGGTTGTTAGTGTTAACTCTAAGAAAGATTTAAAATGAAAAGGAACAAGCTGAGCAAGGAAAAAAATGTAAAGTCTGAGGAGAAAAGGAACACCAGGAACTGGAATGGAGCTAAGTCCTGTGTTCAAGGTAATAAACAGATTAAGAAATGGAATAGAGGGATTGGTGACCACAAGGCAAGATCCCTCTCAGCTAAATTTCCAACTTGTGAAAATGAATTAAATAAAAGCTTAAAGTCAGGTATGTGGTGCACACCTTTAGTCCCAGAAAGCAGAAGGCAGATGGAGGTGGATCTCTGACGTTGAGGCCAGCCTAGTCTACAGATCCAGTTTCAGGACAGCCAAGCTTAGGCAGTGAAGGAAACCATCAAAAACAGAAAGTGATAAAGACGTAATTGAATGAGAGGGCCATGTTCCAGCCCCAGTAAGCAACAGAACTTGACGGTTTGGCTACATGGTTCTGGCTCTTAGGCTAGAAGAAAGGGGTTATGGAAATTGCCTCTGAGACTCTGGAAAGCTGCTGAGGCAAGGCATGTGTCCAGGGAGTCTCTAAATGGAGGCCTAGAGAGGCCATTGCATGAAACTTTGAAGATGAAGCCTGAATTGCCTTGAAGTCCCCAAGATGTTGGAAATGCCAGAGCAGTGGGACACCTGCTGGGGAGAGCTGCTAACAGGGAGTGGAACCAGCCTGCGAGAGAGAAGTGTGTAGCAGTTAACATAGATGAAAGGCGTTGGAGTTCTGAGGAACTTATTAACAACTGACATAAATATGCAGAGTTTAGAGTTTTCCCACCTCGTCATCTGTCCTGCTTCGGTCCACTGTTTCCCCACTATGCTCCCTTTTACACATTTGGAGCAATAATGTACATCCTATGCCATTATGTATTGGAAGAATGTGATCTGTTTTTTTTTACTTTGATTTTATAGGGGATTATAGTTAAGAGACTGCATGAATCTCAAAAGAGACTTTGAACTTTGCGCATTTAAACATTGTTTCAACTATGATAGACATTGAGAACTTTGGAAAATGGACTCAATGCACTTGCATTATGATAATTTTATAAGCATAGAGGGGTAAGGAGTGAAATTTCATGGTCTAAACATAATAGGCCTCTATAACCTCATAGGAAGTGGCACTATTAGGAGATGTGGCTTTGTTGGAGTAGGTGTGGCCTTGTTGGAGGAAGTGTGACACTAGAGATGGACTTTAAGGTCTCATCTATGCTCAAGCCTCACCCAGTGACCCAGTTCACTTCCTGTTGCCTACAGGTCAAGACGTAGGACTCTTGGCTCCTTCTCGAGCACCAGTCCTGCCTGCATGCCACCATGTCCCATAAGGATGATAATGGACCAAGTAAACCTGGGAAAATGTAAGCCACCTCATTAAATGCTTTTATTTTATAAGAGATACCGTGGTCATGATGTCTCCTCACAGCAATAGAAAATCTAAGTAAGACAATGCCTCTGAAATAATCAATGGATTAAATTCTCTGTGGATTCATAATTTGACTAATTATTCTACGTATTGGAAATAGAACATGGGATCTAGTTAGGATTAGTGGGACACTGGGGCTGTGCACTGGTAAGATGTGACTTGTTTACCTATCTAATCTATCTGGTTCCCCACCTTCCCTACCTGTGCCCCATGAACGGAGCAACCTCTTCCACCACACATGCCTGCTGCCATGCATGACATACTGCCTCAACCACACACATGCAAAGCCATGGATACATCTGAACTTGAATCTCTCAAACTAGGAGGCAATTAAAACTTTTCCTCACTTCAAACTGTGTCTCAGGTATTTGTCATAGTGGGTGAAAAAAAATTAACACAACAAGTACACTGTCTGTTGAGTACATGTCCCAGATGGACCATGGGAAGGTGTTTAAATTAATGTGTCACTATCTTCCCCTTTTCAGAGCAGGTCCTGAACACAGACACTGAAAATACTTCCAAGGGAGCACCAGCTTCAGATTCTCATTCTATTTTGTACGTCTTTTATGTTCTCCCAAACCCTACTTTTATATGTGTATATGGTGTAAATATTTGTATGTGCACTTGTACATCCATGTGGGTTCATGTTCTTGAATGGACAAGTACATGTGGAGGCCCAAGGTTAATGTTGGGAATCATCCTCAACTGCTTTTCCACTATGTTCATTAAGGCAGAGGCTCAAAGTAAAACCCAGACTACACTGATATGGCTAGTCTTACTAGCCAGTTAGCTTTATGCATCTCCTTTTCTCCACCTTCCAAGACTGAAATTACAGGTGAGCCACACTGCCCGTTCATCGTGTACAAGTGTTCTGAAGATCCAAAGTCTGGTTCTTGTACCTGCATACAAAATACTATAACCACTGAGCCATCTCCCAATACCAGCTTTTATATTTTCATTTTTGTTTGTGAATCAAGATCATGCAGAGAAAGATCTCTTAGGAGGTAAACAGCACAGCCAGCTATGTCTGACTGGCCCAGTCTAGGGCTACATCTACTTCATGCGCAAATGGAGATGAGGAATCCTGGACTTGGATTTTCCCTCTGATTTTAACAGACTCGGACAAGAGTCATCTCTGCATTCAGGCAACTCACGTGAAGATCCTCCATCAAATGGAACTTCATTTTGCTCCCTGAAGAGACTTGAGGGTCTATCATGCCTACATGGACCAAGTGAAATACACCCTCAGGGGTCTTCTGCCCTTGGAGTATGTCAAATTTTGTCACCAAATCTCCATTAGCATCAAATATAATTTCACTTCCATCAGGAGTCTTGAATTGCACCTTCCTGAGGGCTTGAAGCAGCTGAAAACAGAAGGGAGACATTGTGCACCAGCCAGGGCAGGTCTGGAGTCTTGTCCAAAATAGCACATACCATTCACCTCTGCCATGATAAGGAGTCACTTCAACCACTGTCTGGTCCCATTGTGTATGAGGAAGATGAAGGACATTTGCTATTTTCAGGGACTCACAAATACCTTTTAGCTTTAATGAAGTAATAATACTTAATCCAGATAATTTTTAAACCTAGTACAGTGTGTGTGTGTGTGTTTGTGTGTGTGTGTGTGTGTGTGTGTGTGTGCGTGTGTGTATACAGCTCACTCATATTGAGTAATCCAGAGAACAACTCTATTGAATGTTCTCTCCTACTGCCATGGGGGACTCAGAATCCAACTTATACTTGTGGACAAGTGCCTTTACCCAATGAGCTACCTCAACAGCCTTAAAATTAAACCCAAAAACATGACAATGTGGTCCCTGCTCCAGGGTCTCACTATGCTGTGCACTACTGTCCTCAGTCTTCCCATCACACTCAGTAGACTCTAAATCCTAGCAGGACTTCCACAGACTTCCCCAGTCCACCTAGACCACCCATTCACTCCAACCAGTCTCCCATTATTATCATCAGTCCTATCCATGACACTCTTCTATTTGCCTCCATTCTAGGACATGCTGTCCCTGCCATCTGCAATGTGATCAATCCTACCGATGGTGAGACTTCTCACCCTCTTGTCTGGAACTCACATATTTCCATACCAAGAGAATGTTTCTAGCCTTTCACTTCCGTTCACCAGCTCCTCACTCAACTTACTTTATATCTTCATCATAGAGTACACACAGGCATTTCAACACTCACATATTTTAATTTTGTGGCAGGATCTTGCTTTGTAGTCTAAGTTGACCTCAATATCCTGTGTGCTAGGATGACAGGCATGGGCCTCCAAGCCTGGCTTCCTGTAAATTTTAATCTGTCACCCACAGCCAAAATGCCAACAACTATCACACTCCTTCTGGTTTATAACCATATGGATCTTCACCAGGCACATAGAGGAAGCTCAGGTCATCTGAGTTTTGGTAATGAAACCATACCCCCTCCTTGGCTACAATTCTCACTGTTTACCTTATCAGTGAGCAACATGTCTTCCAGGGGTCCTCTTACACATCGTGACCTTTGCTAACCTGAGTGCTTGAAAGAGATAAACAGATATATAGATTGATAGATCGATATATGAATGGATGGATGGATGGATGGATGGATGGATGGATGGATGGATGGATGGATGGATGGA
>CABHPH010136901.1:15209-55430 GCA_902168325.1 Peromyscus nudipes
GGATGGATGGATGGATGGATGGATGGATGGATGGATGGATGGATGGAAGGAAGGATGGATGGATGGATGGATGGATGGATGGATGGATGGATGGATGACAGATGGATAGACAGACAGACTTCAAATTTAAAGACAAATAAAGACTCAGGGAAAATGGCCAAAATAAATAGATAAATGTATGAAATTATCAATATTCCTAAAATAGAAAAATAAATAAGGGCTTAGGAGATGGCTCCATGGTTAAAAAACTAGCCATAAACGCTTGAGGATCAGCCTTCAAATCTCCAGAATGCACGTAAATGTCAGGTGGATGTGGCAGCCAATCTCTACTTACATCCTCAGAAGGTGGAGACAGGAGATGCCCAGACCAAGGTGGCTAGTAAGACTCGACACATCAACAAGTTCTGGGTTTGAGTGAAAGACCCTGCCTCAAAGCAAGATAGAAGAGGATTGAAAGGTGATTCCTCATCATCCTAGGCCTTCCCACATGTTGTACATATGAGTGTACTCCCTACCACATGTGTCTCCATGCTCACACACTTGTTCCTACATACATGTACCATTTATCAAAAAATAAAAAAATAAATAAATGGCATTGAATATCTGTTTGAAATTCTGATTTTGCAGTATGCCTATGCTAAAAGTCATTCACTGTTTACCAAAGCTTAAAATTGTGACACTAAAAAATCTATTTACTCTTATGTGAAATATTAATTTTACTAGGCATCTTGTATTTGCAAAGTTAGGCAAGCCACAGGGACTTGACTCATCTGAGATCACACACATAGCATGGAATCCTTGTACATGTTCATTCTAAGATGCCTCTCAGTTGCAAGTAGGAGGCATCCTTGCTGAAGCATGCAGTTAGCATCACATCTATACCCTAGTTGGAACCAATGTCCTCTTCCTCAAACATACCTGAATCACCCACTCCACACATGTCTATCTCACCTGCCAGGGTTGGAAGTCCTGAGAGTCTGTAACTATCCCATGCTGGTGCCCATGGGTTATCATGTCTTGCAGGGCATGAGCAATGCTGTAGACAGCTGTGTAAGCAGCATCAATTTTACTCACTTCTGGGAAAGGATGCTGCTTGTTTTTCAGACTCTCATTCCCTGAGCACAACTGGACACCCTCTGTCATTGTGCTGCTCTGGTGGGACCATGTACAGTCAAAGGTGAACTCCCAGAACTTCTTTATAAACATGTCTTCTGGGGTCTGGCTGGGCCGCAGGTGAGCAAGGAACTCAGGGAACCCAATTGCCCTGCTGCTGTGATACAGAAGGCCAAATGTGCTGTGCAATACCTGGGAAATGCCTGGAATTGTGATGGTGAGCACCATGTGAAGAATGTTCTTGCTGACCCAGACCTGACCTGAGACAGGGACATCCAGTAAGCCATACAGGATGAGCTGGAAATTAGAACTGCTTAGGAAAACCAGAACAACCCTGGCTGTGGATTTTTGCATCTTCTGGACAATCTCTTCAATCTTCCCCAAGGACTCATGGGAAGGAACATGGAGGATGACCTCAATGCATACACCAGCTGTGCTCAGCTCCTGAGTGGCCAGAGAGCTGGCCTGCTGCCCAAAGTCATCATCATAGGCCAGAATGATCACCCAGGACCACTGAAAGTGAATTATCAGCTGAGTCGCTGCAAGGGAGGATGTGAGGTCACTAGTCACGGTCCGCAGGAAAGATGGGAACTGGATCTTGTCACTGAGGTTGGGTAGTGAGGATGAGTAACTGACCTGTCAAGGAAGAGTAAGATGATAGAAAAATGGATGAGATCTGGACTTACGCATGGGCTGATTGTCTGGTTTAAATGGGGGAAGGAAGAGGATGGACACATGCTTCTGCAGTTAAGAGCCCTTATTGTTCTTGGAGAATACCCAAGTTCATTTCCTAGCACCCACTTCAGAGGGCTCACATTGTCCTGTAACTAAGCTCCAGGAAATCTGATACCGTCTTCTGGCTTCCTCTTGCATCCATGGCATAGACTCACACAGACATATACATACACATGAATGTGTATTAAATTTTAAAACATAAATAATTTTCAGGGAAGGACTTGAGCATTCTGATTTGAGAATTGTGCTGGTTCTATAAGCAGCTGTGTGTCCCTCACTGGCTGATCATCACTGACACATCCCTGTGGCTTCTGCAATGAAGCCCAGAACCATAGCTTTACCTCCTCTCCTCTCAGCAACTGCCCTTCACCTGCCCCCTAATATTTCATTCTTGCACCTCAGCTTGGATTGGTCAGACTCTCTGGTTTGCAACCAACTGTTATATACTTCTTTTGAAATTTCGTGTGTGTGTGTGTGTGTGTGTGTGTGTGTGTGTGTCTGTCTGTCTGTCTGTCTGTGTCTGTGGGGGGGGGATAGTACATGTATAGAGGTCAGAAGACAAATTGTGGGAACTGGGTCTCTTCTTCCACCATGTCGATCACAGAGGCCGAATCTCATGTCATCATGCTTGGCTAGCAGCTTTACCCCATCAGCCATCTCACTCTCCCTGATATGAAACAATCAGTTAATGATAGGAACCAACCTGCAAGAATAACAATCGGCTCGTATCAGACCAACATAGTGAGATTTTCCAGTTTTCAGACAAATAGGAGTCTGATTTGACATGTTGTCAAGGAAGAGATGGTACCACATTCTCAAAAAACAGAGTTCTTGAAGATGTGACAAGTGGGGAACCTGTGTCTGTGTTTGCTTTGAGGGGCACAGAATGTGGCTGCTCAGCCTCGGAGTATGAGTGCAAACCCTTCTCCTGCCTCTACAAGATCTGTAAAAGTTTTATTGTCTTAACACAGAAGCCCTAGCATCTTGTTGGTTCACATGGAGGGATAAGGCTGACTCAATCTCATGCAGGTGGTCCTGCCAGGCTCTCCAATAAAATAGAAGATATCCAGTTCAGTTTGATTACAGACAATGATCATTTTTATAAGCTTATCCAATTACACACACATTTTTAACCAATGACAAATTATAGTTTAATGGAAATATTGAGAATAAGTTTGACTATAAATAATACATTGTTTCATTGATATTCAAATATTTACTCTTTTCCATGCATGAATGTTTTGATTGTATGTATGATTGTGCACCACATATGTGTCTGATGCCCTTGGAGGACAGGAGTCCCATTGCTGGAAATGGAGCTACACATGACTGTGAGTCACCATGTAGGTGCTGGAAATTGAATTGAAATTGGATCCACTAGAAGAGCAGCCAGTGAGTACTCTTAACCTCTGAACCATCTCTCCAGTTACTGAAATTCAAATTAAACTAAATCTTATTGGGCAGCCCAACAAGTTCAAAAATGAGAAGTTCTTAAGGTATGTTCAACACATCAAGTTTCTGCTCCAGTCATGATATTTCACAGCACTTAGGAACCACAAAAAAAGGAACAAGAGTTCCAGGCTGCCTGGGTTACATGGAGATTCGGTGTCTCAACACACACACACACACACACACACACACACACACATAACTCCACTGACATAAATGAAGCTTTCTGTTGTGTATGTCGTCATACCCAGAGTAAAAAATGAGGTTTCTAATCATTAAAATATCCCTAAATGAGATGGGATGGAGATATGCCTCAGTGGTTAAAAGCACTGTCTGCAAAATCATAAGGATAGAGGCTCAGATCCCAGTACCCACATAACAAGTTTGGTGTCCCTTTCATGGTTGTAACCTCAGCTCCAAGAAGGGTGTACATAGGAGGATAAATGGAACTTACTTGCTTCCAGCCTAGCTGAGGAAACATGGGACCTAGGTTAAGGGAGAGATTCTGCCTCAAAGTGATAGGTGGAGACTGATAAAGTAGGCCACCAGATGGCCTCTAATGGCCTCCACACCTATGCAGAGCTTCATACAGTTGCGCACACACACACACACACACACACACACACACACACTCATGCATGCACATAGATGTAGAGAGACAGAGACAGACAGAGAGAGAGTAGAGAGAGAGAGAAACATACACTCATGGAAACACATACACATACATTGATTATGCCATAATTTCAAAAAAAATAATCCTGCCTTAGAGCGGGGCATGGTGAAACACACCTGTAATGTAACATTTGGGAGGCTGAGGCATGAGAATTTATATGCAATTTCAAGGCCAGCCTGTTCTACATAGTGAGTTCTAAGCCACCTAGCTCTTCGGGGTAAGAACCTGTGTCTCAAGAAACAAAATTACAAACTTTACGGAAACCTCAAGCTCAGAAGCACTTTAGTGAGAATCTACACTAAAGTGGTGATAGAAAAGTCCTTGGATACAGTTCTGTGGATTACACAATCCAGTTTCAAAGGACAGAGAAAAGCCCATCTTACAAAAAAAGTTAGCAAATGTGAGACATTCAAAGAGACTGGAATTTACTCGAATTTAGAGACTTCATCATGAAAAGCAAATTGATTTAAATCAGAATCTTCATACAATACTTATGTTAATGTAAATCATGAATATACATATACATTTGTGTATGTATGTATATATACATGTGTGTATGTGTGTATATATAATATGTATTTTACATATATACATTGAGAAGGGGTCTCAAGTAGCCAAGGCTAGCCTCAATCTCACTATAGAGTTAAGGATAACATGGCACACTGGATCCTCCTGCTCCACCTCCTGACTGCTATATGACAGGAACAACAGAGTTTAGAACCAGGGCCTTGTGTGTGCTAGTCAAGCGCTCTAGCAGCAGAGCCACAACCCAGCCCCTGAAGTGACTACTATGGTTTAAATCTGAGATGCTACAGGAAGGTTCACATGTTGGGGACATAGTTCCCAGTCAATGGGCTGTGGGAAGTGATCGAATCCTGAGGGCTCTGACCTGATCAATGGTTAGTCCTTTAATGGAGTCATAGTGGTGACATATATAGACCCCATGGAAAGTAGGTGGGAGGATCCAGATCTCTGGGGCTGTGTCCTGGTGGATGTAGTGTGTCTCCCACACCCTATGTCTCTCTGCTTCCTGACCACTGGGTTGTCTGTCCTTCTACACACTTCTGCCATGAAGCTCTGGATTACCACAGGCCCAGAAACAATGGCATCAGATGACACAGGTGTGAAACTTCAGAAACTAAGCCAGAATAAATCTTTCTTCTCTTAAGCTGTTTCTCTCAGGTATGTCTGTCACAGCAAGGTAAAGCTAATTAACAGTTTAGTGACTGATTAAATAGTTCAACAGAATTGCCATTTGACCCAGCAATTTTATCTATAGTCCTATGATAACCAAAATTATATGGACAGAAAAAATCCTATACTCAAATATTCATAGAAACAACATGAATGAGAGCTCTAAAGAGGAACCAGCTCTAGCAGTGATTGCTCATTGGTGTGAGAGAAATACCTGACAAGAATCAATTTTAATGAAGAAGAGTAGCTTTAGTCTCATGGATTAAAAAAGTACAAGCCATGTGACAGTGTACATATGGCAGCAGATGGCTCTGCAGAGGTAGATGTGGACCTGGAAATCCTCATTCTTCATGGAACAGGAAGAAAAGAACATACAGGAGGTGGGACTATAGTATTAAACCCTAAGGCCCATCTATCTACACTGGCCATACTCCTAAAAGTTGCATAACCTTCTAATACAGGCCCACAGCTGGGGGTGAGGGCTAAGTCTTCAAACACATGAGCGTATTATACTCAAAGGTATATGAACTGATAAGTGGATAAGCAAAACATAGCCTTTGCATACAAATGATTATAATTATTCATAAAGAAAGAAATGCTGGCTCTTGCTACAACATGGATGAACCTTGAAGACATGCTCAGTGAAAGAGGCCAGGCCAGATAGCTGCTGAGAGTGTGATTCAGTCATCTGAAAGGACCAAAAAGGTCAAATCCACAGAGACAGAAAGGAGAATAGAGGTTGTCTCTGGGTAGGAATGATGGGATGTGGTACCAGTGGGTTTGAAGGGTTTAGCCTTTCACAGGAAGATGAAAACCTTCTTAAATCAACTGTGGTAATCACGCTAAGATAAAAGTCATTGAATTCTTCACCTTAAATGGAGAAATTATCCTCAAGTCACCTCTTCAATCTATGACCTGAAGAGATGATTGTCATATATGGCCAACCTTGTGGGAATGACACTGATGGCTAGGTTACCGGGAACATCCAGGGGGTAGATGGGAGCAAGTGGCATGAGCCCAATTGCCTAGACTCAAATCCCAGCTCCAGTACCTACAGCCAGGAGATCTTACTCTTAAGTTGTGCTTTTGGTTTGTTTCTTTGTTTGTTTTCTCTGTGGACTGGGAAGATGTCTCTGCAGGTAAAGGTGTTTGACACCAAGCCTGGAAACCTGAGTTTAATCCCCAGAACCAACATACTAGAAGAAAGGAACTGACTCTTAAAAGTTGTCCTCTGACATAAAGATGAGCACAATGGCACTGGTGTTGGGTACAAACACACACACACACACACACACACACACACACACTATTAATAATAATAATGATAATGATAAAATCTGTAGAGATGGTACAGTAGCTAACACTATGTACTACTCTTTCAGAAGATCTAGGTTCAATTCTCAGAATCCTCATGGCAGCTAAAAAACTGTCTGAAACTCTAGTTCTAGGAAATCCAATGCCCTCTACAGACTCCTATGGGCTCTAGGCACACATGTAATACATATGTATACATAAAACCAAAACACACATACATAAAAAATAAAAATAAGTAAATTGTTTAGCTCTATAGCCCATTTCTTTGAGCTCCAGGAGTCCAATCGCCAAGAAAGAGGAGGGACAAGTAGCCAAACCTGTGGAAACACATGAACTATGAACCAATAGCTGAGGAGCCCCCAACTGGATCAGGCCCTCTCGATAAGTGAGACAGTTGATTAGCTTGAACTCTTTGGGAGGCCCCCAGGCAGTGGGACCGAGACCTGTCCTTAGTGCATGAGCTGGCAGTTTGGAACCTGGGGACTATGCTGGGACACTTTGCTCAGCCTGGGAGGGGGGGACTGGACCGGCCTGGACTGAATCTACCAGGTTGAGCTGAATCCCCAGGGGAGTCCTTGCCCCGGAGGAGATGGGAATGGGGGGTGGCCTGGGGGTAGGGAAGACAGGGAAATCCGTGGCTGATATGTAAAATTAAATCAAATTATAAAATAAATAAATTAATTAATTAATTTATTCAATAAATCTTTAAAGATATTTTTAAGCAGATTGTCTAAGTTTCCTTATCAATGAGAGGGAGGATAATTCTCTCCAACATATCTACACTTGGAGAACCGTGTTGGACCTGGAGAATATGTGCAGGAAACCTGGCTCCACAGTAGAGCTGCTCACTACTGTGACATCACCATCACTTTCACTACCATCAGTAAGGGACTGCACTACATTCAGGAAGGAAGGAGACTTTCAGCAACTCACCTGGGGAAACTTGTAGAGCCCCAGAAGTCTGGCCATGGAGACAGACAGGGATGACCGCGTGTCCCCAACCAATGCAGCTTGAGGAGAGCCATGCTGGCATGTGTAGTTGGGGATGGGCTCCTGCTGCCTCGTGAGAAAGCTCATTGTCTCATGGAGGGCTCCATGCACTGTGTCCCCAGAGTTTCGAATAGAGAAGCCCAGGGTCACATTGGGCAGCAAGTGAGCACTCTTATTAATCTCCTCGATGGCAAAGACGAAACTCTGGGCCACCCGGTAGCCCCAGTTGGAAACTCTGAGGGAAAGAGAAGCCCACATTCATCACTCATGATGGGGTAAATGGAACAAGAATAAACACAGTGACTCAAGGGATACATGTAAAATCTACATCTCCACACATACTTGTACACTGATGTGCAGAGGAGCACAGTTCAGAACACATAAAGGGGAGCCAGAGGGAATGTGGAGACAGTAATCAGAGGGGCAGTTTCAGAAGACAGGAGGGATAAGTGAAGATGTATTATATAATCTGGTGTGGTAGAACACTTGTTTAATCCCAGCACTCAGGATACAGAGGCAGGTGGATCTTCCTGAGTTAGAGACCAGCATGGATTACATACACAGACTCAGGCACCAAACGTACATAAAGAAACTCTGTGTCATGAAAACAAAGTAAAAAGCTATTGCATTGTATGGCTGGTTACAATTTATAGTAACTAATATCTATTTCAGAAGTATTGAACCCAAGACCCAGAATACAGGGAGAAGAGATGTGAAATGCTGTCGTTAGGACACGACTCAGACATTGCAGACCTGTGAGCCTGTCAGCAGACAATCATGCACTGGAAAATTCCTTGTGTGGCCCTACTCTTCCCTGCTGAACTATTGTCAACTAATGTATTTGGGGGAGAAGAGACTCATTGTCTTCAGTCACGTACCCAATAGGTGAACCCACAAACTACAAGGACAGTTCCAAACCTGCAACCACACAGATAGCCCTGGTCACAGCCTGGTGGTGGTGGCATACACCTTTAATCCCAGAACTGGGAAGTCTGAGGCAGGTGAATCTTTGTGGGTTCAAGACCAGCCAGGTCTACAAAGTGAGTTCTTGAGTAGCTAGGGCTACACAGAGAAATCTTGTCTGGAAAAAAAAAGAAGAAGAAAATAAGAAAAAAATCAATGGCCAATGAAACAAAAAGGCATGAATGTGGGTAAGGGACCTGTAAAGAGGAGGAAGGAAGGGCAGGTGTGAAAGGAAGGTAAGAAAGGCAGGGGGGTGAGAATTAAACAAAATGCACATAAGAAACATATGAAAGCAACAAAGAAAAATGCAATAAAATTTTCAAACATATACATACAAGGAACACTAAACTAACAACAGGTACATTGATGTATTGATATATTTGTTGGCATATTTATGCAACAAAATAATTAAAGAATAAAAGGCCATGAACTGACAGGGAGAGACACATGGGATGTGTTGAAAGGAGAAGAGGGGGTTATATATGTGCATACACAAATATGGGGCTGTTCAGACAAAAAGACTCTGCATAGCCCTGGCTGGCCTGGACATCACAGATATCCACCTGCCTCTGAATCTTGAGTGCTGAGATTAAAGAAAATGCCGCCACATCCAGCTGATGGTGTATTTTTTCTAAATGTTAATGTTGAGAGTAGATTTTTTTGTTTTGATGCAGAATCTCCACACCACCCAATCTGACCTCACACTCACTATTTAGCCAAAAATGACCCCAATCATCATCTGTATATGTGTATGCATGCATGTATAAGACAGAAGACTTCTAGCATTGTCTTCAAGCATGGGGTGTGTGTGTGTGTGAGAGAGAGAGAGAGAAAGAGAGAGAGAGAGAGAGAGAGAGAGTCAGAGTTAGTATGTGTGTGCATGGGTATATCCCTGAGGGGGGTAAAGGCTGATGGGATGTCAGGATATCTTTCACAATTACTTCTCCACCTTTAAAAAACATTATTCTGTGTGCATGTATGTATATGATGTGTCTGCAGACCAAAGCATGCTACAACATATGGAGGTCAGGAAACACCTTTTGAGTCAATTCTCTCCTTCCTCATTTACGTGGGTTTCAGAGAGGTCTTAGGTCATCTATAAAGCTTGCATGCCAAGCACTTTACCCCATAAGGCATCTCAAGGGTCCCTCTTCACCTTATTTTGTGAGACAGGTTATATCACTGAACCTGGACCTCATCCATTCAGTAAGACTGGCCAGTCAGTGACCTTTGAAATCTGCCTGCCTCACTGTTCCTGACCAGGGTTACAGATTCTCAACATGCTGGGCTTTCACATGGGTGCTGGAAATTCAATCTCAGGTCTTCAGGCTTGCACAGCAGACAAGTCACCAACACAGAAATTTCCCCAGAACCTAAGAGCTTTACTTACAGATTCTTGTGTCTCCAATTCCCAGGTTGGATTTTAAATGTTCACATCACCAAAACATAAGTATGCAATTTGTTGGTGAGTTAATGAAATATTCTATATTGTAAATGTTCATTAAAATACATCTTTGTACCCAATACACACATACAATTACTACACATTTTCTTAAAAAACAACATGGGATCCAGGTATAGTGGCACACATTTGTGATTCCAGCAATCAGCTTATGGAGGCAGGAAGATAGTGAGTTCTAGGCTAGCATCATCTACACAGTAAGACCTTCTTTCAAAAAAACAAAAAAACCTCAAGGATAAGCCATTGTGGGCACTGTGTTGGCCCACGCTTGTAATCCTGAGTGTCAGGACTAGTATGAACTGCACAAGGAGTTCCAGACTAGTCAGAACACAAAGTAGGATACTGTCTCAAAAAAAAGTAATATAAATGATGATAAATGTGAAAAATCAGTAGTGAAAATCTTTTGCATATGTAGCTGATAATAAATAGATGGTAGACAGAGCCTGCCAGCACCAGATTGGACTAAGAGATTGCAGCTACTCCCTAAGACAGAGCCCACAAGGGCCAATTGGACTAAGAGCTGCTCCCTGAGACAAAGAATCCGTCAGCACCAACTAGACCAAGAGCTCCCACTGGACCAAGAGTATCAATCATACTAAGAGATGCTCCCTAAGACATAGACACTGCTTAGACCAAGTGGAGAAAGAGATGGGGTAGATGCCAGTGTAAAAATATAGTCAACAACATAAAAACCAATATTGCTCTATCAGAACCTACATCAGCAAGACCTGAACATCCCAACACAGAAGAAACAGAAGAAATTGAACATGACCTTAAGAAGATGATAGAGATGTTTAAAGAGGAAATGAAAAATTCCCTTAAAGAAATCGAGGAAAAGTCAAACAAAAAAATTGGAAGAAATCAGTAAATCCCTTAAAGAAAGCCAAGAGAAAGCAATTGAACAGTTGAGAGAAATAGTTCAAGATTTGAAAAATGAAATCGAGACAATAAATAAGACATAAACTGAGGAAATGATGGAAGTGGAAAATTTGAGTAAACGAACAGGAACTACAGATGCAAGCATAACCAACAGAATGCAAGAGATGGAAGAGAGAATCTGTGGCATTGAAGGTACGATAGAGGAAATAGATTCATCAGTCAAAGAAAACACTAAAGCCAACAAAGTTGTGACCCAAAATGTCCAGGAAATTTGGGACACCATGAAAAGATCAAGAATAATAGGAATAAAAGAAAGAGAAGAATACCAACTCAATGGCACAGAAAATATATTCAATAAAATCATAGAAGAAAACTTTCCCAACCTAAAGAAGGAAATGCCTATAAAGATACATGAAGCTTACAGAACAACAAATAGACTGGATCCAAAAAAGTCCCCTCACCACATAATAATCAAACCACTAAACATACAGAATAAAGAAAAATATTAAGAGCTACAAAGGAAAAAAGGCCCAGTAACATGCATATAAAGGCAAATCCATAAGAATAACATCTGATTTCTCAATGGAGACTCTAAAAAACAGAAGGTCCTGGACAGACAATATACAGACACTAAGAGACCATGGATGCCAACTATTACACCCAGCAAAACTGTGAATCAACATAGATGGAGTAAACAAAATATTCCATGATAACACCACATTTAAACAATATCTTTCCACAAATCCAGCCCTATAGAAAGCACTAGAAAGAAAAATCCAACATAAGGAAGTTAGATACACCCATGAAGACACAGGTAATAGATAGTCCCACACCAACAAATATCAGAGAAGGGAAACATATAACACTACCACCAAAAAAACAACAGGAATTCACAATAACTGGTCATTAATATCCATTAATATCAATGGTCACAATTCACCTATAAAAAGACACAGGCTAACAGAATGGATATGAAAACAAGATCCATCCTTCTGCTACATAAAAAAACACACCTCAACTTCAAAGACAGACACAACTTCAGAATAAAAGGTTGGGAAAAGACTTTCCAATCAAACAGATTTAAGAAGCAAGCTGGTGTAGCTATTCTAATATCTAATAAAATAGACTTCAAACTAAAATCAATCGAAAGAAATCAGGAAGGACATTACATATTTATCACAGGGAAAATCCAACAAAATGAAGTCTCAATTCTGAATATTTATACCCCAAATACAAGGGCACCCACATTTGTGAAAGAAACATTACAAAAGCAAAAATCGCCCATCAAACCTCATACACTAGTAGTGGGAGACTTCAACACCCTACTCTCACCAATAAACAGGTCTACCAGGCAGAAACTTAACAGAGAAACAAAGGAACTAACAGACATTATGACTCAAATGGACTTAATAGATACCTAAAGAATATTCTACCCAAACACAAAAGAATATACCTTCTTCTCAGCACCCCATGTAACCTTCTCTAAAACTGACCACATGCTTGGTAACAAAGCAAATCCCAACAGATACAAAAAAAT
Source organism: Peromyscus nudipes (assembly GCA_902168325.1). Taxonomy (NCBI): domain Eukaryota; kingdom Metazoa; phylum Chordata; class Mammalia; order Rodentia; family Cricetidae; genus Peromyscus; species Peromyscus nudipes. Next base: position 27,519 of record CABHPH010136901.1, read on the forward strand.
TGGAATAACCTCCTATATCTTATCGGACTACCATGGAATAAAATTACACTTCAACAAAAACAAAAATTACAGAAAGCCTACAATCTCATGGAAACTGAATAATGTCCAATTGAATCACCAATGTGTCAAGGACAAATAAAGAAAGAAATTAAAGATTTCCTAAAATTCAATGAAAACGAATGTACAACATACCCAAACTTACGGGACACTATGAAAGCAATGCTAAGAGGGAAATTCATAGCACTAAATGTCCACATAAAGAAGTTGGAGAAATCTCACACTTGTGACTTAAGAGTACACCTGAAAGCTCTAGAATAAAAAGAAGCAAACTCACCCAGGAGAAACAAAAGCAAGGAAATAATCAAATTGAGGGCTGAAATCAATAAAACAGAAATAAAGAGAACAATACAAAGAATCAATGAAACACAGAGTTGGTTCTTTGAGAAAATCAACAAGACAGACAAGACCTTATCCAAACTAACCAAAAAGCAGAGAGAAAGCATTCAAATTAACAAAACCAGAAATGAAAAGGGAGACATAGCAACAGACAATGAGGAAATCCAGAGAATCATAAGGTCATACTTCAAAAACCTGTACTCCACAAAATTGGAAAATCTGAAAAAAATGGACATTTTTCTGGATAGGTACCACATAACAAAGTTAAATCAAGACCATATAAACTATTTAAATAGACCAATAACCCCTAAGGAAATAGAAACAGTCACTAAAAATCTCTCAATGAAAAAATGCCCAGGACCAGATGGTTTCAGCACAGAAGTCTACCAGATTTTCAAAGAAGAGCTAATACCAGTACTCTTCAAATTGTTCCACACAATAGAAACAGAAGAACATTACCAAACTCTTCTTATGAGGCTACAGTTACCCTGATACCCATACCACACAAAGATGCAACAAAGAAAAAGAATTACAGACCAATCTCACTCATGAAAATTGATGCAAAAATACTCAATAAAATACTGGCTAACTGAATCTAGGAACACATCAAAAAAAATTATACACCATGACAAAGTAGACTTCATCCCAGGGAGGCAAGGATGGTTCAACATACAAAAATCTGTCAATGTAATACACATATAAACAAACTGAAAGAAAAAAAACACATGATCATCTCATTAGATGCTGAAAAAGCCTTCAACAAAATCCAATACCCCTTCATTGCAAAGGTTCTAGAGAGATCAGGAATAAAAGGAACATACCTAAACATAATAAAGGCAATTTACGTCAAGCCAACAGCAACAAACAAGTTAAATGGAGAGAAACTCAAAGCAATTCCACTAAAATCAGGAACAAGACAAGGCAGTCCACTCTCCCCATATTTATTGAATATATTACTTGAAGTTCTAGCTAGAGCAATAAGACAACAAAAGGATATCAAGGGGATACAAACTAGAAATGAAGAAGTCAAATTTTCACTATTTGCAGACAATATGAGAGTATACATAAGTGACCCCAAAAATTCTACCAGGGAACTCCTACAGCTGATAAACTCTTTCAGTAAGGTGGCAGGATACAAGATTAATTCAAAAAAGTCAGTAGCCCTCCTATATACAAATGATAAATGGGCTGAGAAAGAAATCAAAGAAACATCACCCTTTACAATAGTCACAAATAATATAAAATACCTTGGGGTAACTCTAACTAATCAAGTAAAACACCTGTATGATAAAAATTTTAAGTCTCTGAAGAAAGAAATCGAAGAAGATATCACAAAATGGAAAGATCTCCCATGCTCATGGATAGGTAGGATTAACATAGTAAAAATGGCAATCTTACCAAAAGCAATGTACAGATTCAATGCAATCCCCATCAAAATCCCAACACAATTCTTCACAGAATTGGAAAGAAAAATACTTAACTTTATATGGAAAAACAAAAAATCTAGGATAGCTAAAAGAATCCTGTATAATAAAGCAACCGTTGGAGGCATCACCATCCCTGACCTCAAGCTCTACTATAGAGCTATAGTAATAAAAATAGCTTGGTGCTGGCATAAATACCAAGATGTGGACCAATGGAATCGAACTGAAGACCCTGACATTAATGTACACACCTATGAATATATGACTTTCAACAAAGAGGCCAAAACTGTACCATGGAAAAAAGAAAGCATCTTCAACAAATGGTGCTGGCATAACTGGATGTCAATATACAGAAGATTTGTAAACAGATCAATATCTGTCACCGTGCAAGTAGATCAAAGACCTCAACATAAATCCAGTGACACTGAACTTGATAGAAGAGAAAATAGGAAGTAGTCTTGAGTGCATAGGCACAGGAGACCACTTCCTAAATAAAACAACAGTAGCACATACACTGAGAGAAACAATTAACAAATGGGACCTCCTGAAACTGAGAAGCATTTGTAGAGCAAAGGACATGGTCAATAAGACAAAACAACAGCCTACAGAATGGAAAAAGATCTTCACCAACCCCAGATCTGACAAAGGGCTGATCTCCAAAATATATGAAGAACTCAAAAAGCTAGACTTCAAAACACTGAACATTCCAATTTAAAAAAAAAATGGGCTATAGAGCTTAACAGAGAATTCTCAACAGAAGAATCTCAAATGGCTGAAAGACATTTAAGGAATTGCTCAACATCCTTAGTCATCAGGGAAATGCAAATCAAAATAACTCTGAGATACCACTTTACACCCGTCAAAATGGCTTAGATCAAAAACACTGAAGACAGCTTATGTTGGAGAGGATGTGGAGCAAGGAGAACACTCCTCCATTGTTGGTGGGAATGTAAACTTGTACAGCCACTTTGGAAATCAGTATGGCAGTTTCTCAAAAAATTGAGAATACGTCTTCTTCAAGGCCCAGCTATTTAACTCTTGGGCATATACCCAAGGAATGCTCAATCTTACCACAAGGACACATGCTCAACTATGTTCATATCATCACTACTTATAATTCCAAGAACCTAGAAACAACCTAGATGCCCCTCAACTGAAGAATGCATAAAGAAAATGTGGTACATATACACAATGGAGTACTACTCAGCATTAAAAAACAATGAAATGATATTTGCAGGCAAATGGATGGAACTAGAAAATATCATCCTGAGTGAGGTAACCCAGACTCATAAATACAAACATAGTATATACTCACTCATAAGTGGATACTACATGTAAGGCAAAGGATAATAACCAAACTACAGCTCCAGAGAAGCTAGCTAACAAGGAGGGACCCTAAGAGAGACACATAGATATCCCAGGGAAAGAGAAATAGATGAAATCTACATGAGCAAACTGGGAGTGGGGGAGGGGTGATAATGGAGGGCAAAGAATGGGGGATGACAACATAAGGAAATGGGTGGATCGAGCTGGAACAGGCACAGATTGGGAGAGCAGAGAAACCATGACAAATGAAGACATCATGGGAATAGGAAGAGGCAGAGTGCTAGGGAAGCTCTCAGGAATTCACAAGGATGACCCCACCTTGGACTACTGGCAATGACTGAGAGGGTACCTGGTCTACTCTACTCTGGTGACCGGTCTAGTGAATACCCTAACTGTCATCATAGTGCCTTTATCCAGCGACTGATGGAAGCAGATGCAGAGATCCACGGCCAGGCACCACGCTGAGCTCAGGAATCCAATCGAATGCAGAGAGGAGGGATTCTGTGGGCAGGGGACGTCAAGATCATGATGGGAAAATGTGCAGAGATGACCAGCCACACTATTGGAAACCCATGAACTGTGTACTAATAGCCATGGAACCACCATAGCACTAGACTAGGCCCTCTGAATACGGGAGACAGTTGTTTAGCTCAAACTGTTTAGGGGACACCAGGCAGAGGTATCAGGATCTGCTCCTTGGTGCATGGGTAGGCTTTTTGGAACCCAGTGCCTAGGGTGTGACACCTTGCACAGTCTTGGTGCAGCTGGGAGGGGCTTGGAGCTACCTCAGCTGAGTGTGCCAGGCTCTGCTAACTCCCCATGGGAGACCTTGATTTGGAAAATATGAGAATGGGGGGGGCTTGGGAGGGAAGGCTAGGGGATGGGAAGAGGGAAGAGGTGCAAATCTGTGCTTGGTATGTAAAGTAAATAGAAAATGAAAAGAAAAAAACAAAACAAATTGATGGTACTTAGTTTGGAAAACTCTCTTACCAACTCTTTACGACTCAGGTCTCATTACGTACCACAGTCTTGCCTGTAACTAATAGTACTCCTGCCTCAGCTTCCTGAAGGTAGGAGTGCAGCCATATACCCTATGCTCAGTCATTGCAGCATTAAAAAGCAATAAAGCTAAATACAAACATTTAAAAACCAAATAATATCCCAAATAATTGTTTTGAATACTACTTCGTGCAACAGTATCTTGGAAAAGCTGGGACAAAAATATCCTAAAGTGGGACTGTAGATGGCTCAGGTCATAAGTTTGATCTCCAGCACCTAAGGAACTGAGTTGGTGATATGATCCAATCATCTCAGCACTCAGAAGGTAGAGGCAGGGGGATCAGAAATTTAAGGTCATCTTTGACTACCTAGTGAATTGGAGGCTTAGGAGGCTTAGAAAAAATAACAAGCAAAAGGAATATAGTACAGAAGAATCAGGGAGGCTGATAAATAATGAAAAATCTATTATTTACGCACGCACTCAACAACCACACCTACCTAGACACCACTTTAGGAACCAAGGATATACAAAAGAATCAAGAATCACCCCCTGGCCTTTGGAGCACATACATTACAGTCAGTACATGAGCAGCCTATATTTCAGTCTGGTACAAACAAGAAAGACAGACACACAGAGGTGATATAAAAGGAGAAAAACAGAGGTACTGCAAGTATACACAGAGAAAAGTGGTGGCCATCTATATGAGACTATGAGAATCAACCCTTATCAAAGACTTCACACAAGCTTGTAAAGCTGCTTCTGGATTTCAGAGAATCCTATGCCACATCCAGCACTTACCCTGAAGCCACAAGTCCAGATGGTGGGGCAGTGAATTCAGACAGGTTACCAATAGAGAGGTAAAAGATGGAGAAGCTGCCCCCCACTATTACATCTCCAGGACGATCAAAGTGAGGCCTCTGACTCAGCAACAGCCAGGCTCTTGGTGCAGAAAAGGCAGACCCAGAGAGACAGCGTAAGAAAACAAGAAGGAGAGTACACAGCCACATGCCTGCTGGGGGCCAGGCAACCAGTGACAGGACAGCCCCACATGGGGCAGTGGCTAGCAGTGAAGGGGGCTTTTATCTGGGAGACTGCCCTTGATCAAGGACCTCAGGCTAAGACCACACTGGGAGCTAGAGGTTTGCAGGCTGTGGGGAGAATATTGATCATGAGGTGGTGAAGGTGGGCGGCCACTAAATCCCAGAGTCATTAAAAGTTTTATCCCCTTCACCTGAGGCTTCATGGCCTCACTGCATCCAAGGTCACAACTCTGGGCATCATCTGCAGACTACAGGAAAGGCGACAACAGGTCTAACTGTTTCCTGGGGGACTTGCAAGTGCAGGATCAGCTGTCCTCAGGGCACTGTTCCGCAGAGAGACCCAGGTAGGTACAAGAAACAAATAGCCCTGTGGCTGAAGTAAAATATTTCTTTCATACTCTACGTTCTAGGTGATCTTTGCTGTTCCTTAAAGAATTTTTAGAGTGGTTTATCATGGATAATTTGGACATACAAACAACCAAACAGTAGAAAACAACAATTATCTATGTCTTTGTAGAGTCATTGAGAAATCCTCCCAAGCGACTGAGCCTTTTTTCTGTCATTTGAAAACAGATCCTAAGGCGCGCGCGCACGCACACACACACACACACACACACACACACACACATACACACACACACACACACACACACACACAATTTATACATACAAAAAAGATATACTCAGGTAAGAAGACAAATTCTAAACTCTGTTACTCTAACAGATGAGTATAATTTTCTAACATAAACATAATTCCCACACTGAAGCCTAAAATGGAGCCAAATCGATGGCTCAGCACCCTGGCAACTAAAGGCAGCCTGACGATCCTCATTAAATGTACAGGTCCTAGGTGATGAGAGAAAAGCACTGACTTCTCAGACTTATCCTCTGACCTCCACATAGTGCTTTGGCACTTGCATGTCCAAAAACATACATGGGAACATGCACACACAACTCTATCAATCAATAAATGTATAAAATTGAAAACAGATAAATAAAAACCAGCAATACTCCAGTTCAATGATATATCAGCCTATTCTTATTGAACTTTCACTTTCAATAGTTTGATCTTTGCTTAGATATCAGGATGTAATGGAAGTTCATACTCTTTAATTGATAGATAATTCTTTTTTCCTTTTTTTCTTTTTTATTAAGAGATTTTCTATTCATTTTACATATCAACCATAGATTTCCCCTGTCCTCCCTCCTCCCACCCCCCAGCCTTTCCCCCTAACCCACCCCCTATTCTCACTGCCTCCAAGGCAAGGTCTCCCATGTGGAGTCAGCAGAGCCTGGTACATTCACTTGAGGCAGGTCCAAGCCCCTCTTCCCTGTACCAAGGCTATACAAAGTGTCTTACCATAGGTACTAGGTTCCAAAAAGCTGGCTCATGCACTAAGGACAGGTCTCAGTCTCACTGTCTGGGGGGCCCCTAAACAGTTGAAGCTAAACAATTGTCTCACCTATCCAGAGGGCCTAGTTTCAATTCTGAACATTTATGCCCCAAACACAAGGGCACCCACATATGTAAAAGAAACACTACTAAAGCTTAAACCACATATAAAACCCCACACATTAATAGTGGGAGACTTCAACACCCCACTTTCACCACTGGACAGATCTCCTAAATGGAAACTTAACAGAGAAATAAAGGACTTAACTGATGTCATGACCCAAATGGACTTAATTGATATCTACAGAACATTCCATCCTAACAAAAAAAGAATATACTTTCTTCTCAGCACCCCATGGAACCTTCTCCAAAATCGACCACATACTTGGCCACAAAGCAAATCCCAACAGATACAAAACAATTGGAATAGCCTCCTGTGTTCTATCAAACCACCAAGGTTTAAAGTTAGATTTCAACAACAACAAAAACTACAGAAAACCTACAATCTCATGGAAACTGAATAATGCTCAACTGAGTCACCAATGGGTTAGGGAAGAAATAAAGAAAGAAATTAAAGAATTCCTAGAGATCAACGAAAATGAAGACACCACATACCCAAACCTATGGGACACTATGAAAGCAGTGCTAAGAGGGAAATTCATAGCACTAAATGCTCACATAAAGAAGTTGGAGAAATCTCACACTAGTGACTTAACTGCACACCTGAAAGCTCTAGAACAAGAAGAAGCAAAGTCTCCCAGGAGGAATAGACACCAGGAAATCATCAAAGTGAGAGCTGAAATTAATAAAATAGAAACAAAGAGAACAATACAAAAAATCAATGAAACAAAGAGTTGGTTCTTTGAGAAAATCAACAAGATAGACAAGCCCTTATCCAAACTAACCAAAAGACAGAGAGAGAGCATCCAGATTAACAAAATCAGAAATGAAAAGGGGGACATAACAACAGACATTGAGGAAATCCAGAGAACCATCAGGTCATACTTCAAAAGCCTCTATTCCACAAAACTGGAAAATCTAAAAGAAATGGATAATTTTCTGGATAGGTACCACATACCTAAGTTAAATCAAGACCAGATAAACTGTTTAAATAGTCCAATAACACCTAAGGAAATAGAAACAGTCATTAAAAGTCTCCCAACCAAAAAAAGCCCAGGGCCAGATGGTTTCAGCGCAGAATTCTACCAGATCTTCAAAGAAGAGTTAATACCAATACTCTCTAAATTGTTCCACACAGTAGAAACAGAAGGAACATTACCAAACTCCTTCTATGAGGCTACAATTACCCTGATTCCTAAACCAAACAAGGATACAACAAAGAAAGAGAACTACAGACCGATCTCCCTCATGAACATTGATGCAAAAATACTCAATAAAATACTGGCAAACAGACTCCAAGAACACATCAAAACAATTATCCACCATGATCAAGTAGGCTTCATCCCAGGGATGCAAGGGTGGTTCAACATACGAAAGTCCGTCAATGTAATACACCATATAAACAAACTGAAAGAAAAAAACCACATGATCATCTCACTAGATGCAGAAAAGGCATTTGACAAAATCCAACACCCCTTCATGATAAAGGTCTTGGAGCGATCAGGAATACAGGGAACATACCTCAACATAATAAAGGCAATTTACAGCAAGCCAACAGCCAACATCAAATTAAATGGAGAGAAACTCAAAGCAATTCCACTAAAATCAGGAACGAGGCAAGGCTGTCCGCTCTCCCCATACTTATTCAATATAGTACTTGAAGTTCTAGCCAGAGCAATAAGACAGCATAAGGAGATTAAGGGGATACAAATGGGAAAGGAAGAAGTCAAGCTTTCCCTATTTGCAGATGACATGATAGTATACTTGAGTGACCCCAAAGATTCAACCAAGGAACTGATACAGCTTATAAACACCTTCAGCAACATAGCAGGATACAAGATCAACTCAAAAAAATCAGTAGCCCTCCTATATACAACTGACAAACAGGCTGAGAAGGAAATCAGAGATACATCACCCTTTACAATAGCCACAAATGACATAAAATACCTTGGGGTAACGCTAACCAAGCAAGTGAAGGACCTATATGACAAGAACTTCAAGTCCCTGAAAAAAGAAATTGAAGAAGATGTCAGAAAATGGAAAGATCTCCCATGCTCATGGATAGGCAGGACTAACATAGTAAAAATGGCAATTTTACCAAAAGCTATCTACAGATTCAATGCAATCCCCATCAAAATACCAACACAATTCTTCACAGACCTGGAAAGAATAATACTCAACTTCATATGGAAAAACAAAAAACCCAGGATAGCCAAAAGAATCCTGTACAATAAAACAACCTCTGGAGGCATCACGATCCCTGACTTCAAGCTCTACTATAGAGCTACAGTAATAAAAACAGCTTGGTACTGGCATAAAAACCGACGTGTGGACCAATGGAATCGAATTGAAGACCCTGACATTAATCCACACACCTATGAACATATAATTTTTGACAAAGAAGCCAAAAGCGTACAATGGAAAAAAGAAAGCATCTTCAACAAATGGTGCTGGCATAACTGGATATCAACGTGCAGAAGGCTGCAAATAGATCCATATCTATCACCGTGCACAAAACTTAAGTCCAAGTGGATCAAAGACCTCAACATAAATCCAGCTACTCTGAACCTGCTAGAAGAGAAAGTAGGAAGTAGTCTTGAACGCATTGGCATAGGAGATCGCTTCCTAGATATAACACCAGTAGCTCAGACACTGAGACAAACGATCAATCAATGGGACCTTTTGAAACTGAAAAGCTTTTGTAGAGCAAAGGATACGGTCAACAAGGCAAAGCAACAGCCCACAGAATGGGAGAAGATCTTCACCAACCCCACATCGGACAGAGGACTGATATCCAAAATATATAGGGAAATCAAGAAATTAAACATCAAAATTCTCAACAGTCCAATTAAGAAATGGGCTATAGAACTAAACAGAGAATTCTCAGCAGAGGAAACACAAATGGCTGAAAGACATTTCAGGAATTGCTCAACATCCCTAATCATTAGGGAAATGCAAATCAAAACAACTCTGAGATACCACCTTACACCAGTCAGATTGGCTAAGATCAAAAACACTGAGGACACCTTGTGCTGGAGAGGATGTGGAGCTAGGGGAACTCTCATCCACTGCTGGTGGGAATGCAAGCTTGTACAGCCACTGTGGAAATCAATATGGCGCTTTCTTAGAAAATTGGGAATCAATCTCCCCCAAGATCCAGCTATACCACTCTTGGGCATATACCCAAGGAATGCTCAACCATACCACAAGGGCATTTGCTCAGCTATGTTCATATCAGCATTATTTGTAATAGCCAGAACCTGGAAACAACCTAGATGCCCTTCAACCGAAGAATGGATAAATAAACTGTGGTACATATATACAATGGAATACTACTCAGCAGAGAAAAACAACGACATCTTGAGGTTTGCAGGCAAATGGAGGGATCTAGAAAAAATCCTCCTGAGTGAGGTAACCCAGACTCAGAAAGACAAACATGGTATGTACCCACTCATAGGAGAATACTAGTTGTGGAACAAGGATGACTGGTCAGCCACTCACAACACCAGGGAGGCTACCTGGAAAACAGGACCCCAAGAAAGACACGGGGATCGTCCAATGATGGAGAAATGGATGAGATCTACATGAACAGACTGGACGTGAGTGGGGATAATGAGGGGCGAGGGGCGAGGGAAAGAGAACTTGGGGGAGCGGGAGATCCCAACTGGATCAAGTGCAGAGAGGAAACACAGGGAATGTTCATGATAAATGAAGACCGCATGAGAATGGGAAGAGGCAGAGTGCTGGAGAGGCCCACGGAGATCCACGGAGATGCCCCCACAATAGACTGCTGGCAATAGTCGAGAGGTAGCCCGATCTGACCTACCCTGGTGATAGGATGGCCAAACACCTTGATTGTCGTACTAGAAGCCCCATCCAGTGACTGAGAGAACTAGATGCAGATATCCACGGTCAGGCCCTGGGTGGAGCTCCGGGAGTCCAATTGGCGAGAAGGAGGAGGGTTTATGTGAGCTAGAGTTCTTGGGACCAGGGATGGATGGAATACAGGGTCAAGTGGCCAAACAAACGGAAACACATGAACTGTGAACCAATGGCTGAGGGGCCCCCAACTAGATCAGGCCCTCTGAATGGGTGAGACAGTTGATTGGCTTGATCTGTTTGGGAGGCATCCAGGCAGTTGGACAGGGTCCTGTGCTCAGTGCATGAATTGGCTGTTTGAAACCTGGGGCTTAGTAGAGACCCTTGGCTCAGCCTGGGAGGAGGGGACTAGACCTGCCTGGGCTGAGTCCACCAGGTTGATCTCAATCCTTGGGGGAGTCTTTGCCCTGGAGGAGATGGAAATGGGGGGGTGGGACGGGGAGAGGGGGGCGGGGTGGCAGGAGGGGTAACGGGGTGATCTATGACTGATATGTAAAGTTGAATTATATTGTAAAATAAAATAAAATAAATAAAAAAAATAAAATAAAATAAAAAAGAAATTCAAAAAACAAAAAAAACTATGGTGGTCTGATAGAATACAGGAGGTTATTCCAATCTTTTTGTATCTGTACAGGTTTGCTTTGTGACTGAGTATGTGGTAGATTTTGGAAAAGGTTCCGTGGGGTACTGAGAAGAAGGTATATTATTTTTTGTTAGGGTGGAATGTTCTGTAGATGTAGATTAAGTCCATTTGAGTCACAACATCATTTAAGTCCCTTCTTTCTCTGTTAAGTTTTGATCTGGCAGATTTGTCCAGTGGTGAAAGTGGGGTGTTGAAGTCTCCCACTATTAATGTGTGCAGTTTTATGTGTGTTTTAAGCTTTAGTAATTTTTCTTTTACATATGTGGGTGCCCTTGTATTTAGGGCATAAATGTTCAGAATTGAGACTTCAATTTGGTGGATCTTTCCTGTGATGAGTATGTAATGCCCTTATGGATCTCTTTTGATTGATTTTAGTTTGAAGTCTATTTTGGTGGATATTAGCATAGCTACACCAGTTTGTTTCTAAACACCATTTGATTCGAGAGACTTTTCCCAGCCTTTTACTCTAAGGTAGTGTCTATCTTTGAATTTGAGGTGTGTTTCTTGTATGCATCAGAAAGATGGGTCCTGCTTTCATATCCATTCTGTTAACCTGTTTCTTTTTATAGGTGAATTAAGTCCATTGATATTAAGGGATATTAATGACCAGTGATTGTTCATTCCTGTTATCTTTTGGTGGTAGTGTGTATGTACTTCTCTTCTTTGGGATTTACTGCTGTGGGGTTAACTATTACCTGTGTTTTCATGGGTGTATCTGACTTCCTTAGGTTGGAATTTTCCTTCTAGTGCTTTCTGTAGGGCTGGGCTTGTGGATAGGTATTGTTTAAATCTGGTTTTGTCTTGGAATGTCTTGTTCACTCCATCTATGGTGATTGAAAGTTTTGCTGTGTATATTAGTCTAGGCTGGCATCCATGATCTCTTAGTGTCTGCATTTCATCTGTCCAGGTCCTTCTGGCTTTCAAAGTGCCCATGAGAAGTTGGGTGTTGTTCTGATGGGTCTGCCTTTATAAGTCACTTGGCCTTTTTCCTTTGCTGCTCTCAATATTCTTTCCTTATTCTGTATGTTTCGTTGTTAATTATTATGTGGCGAGGGGACTTTTGCAGGGGTCTAGTCTGTTTGGTGTTCTATAGGCTTCTTGTATCTTCATAGGCATTTCCTTCTTTAACTTGGGAAAGTTTTCTTCTATGATTTTGTTGACTATATTTTCTGTGCCTTTGAGTTGATATTTTTCTCCTTTTTCTATCCCTATTATTCTTAGGTTTGGTCTTTTCATGGTGTCCCAGATTTCCTGGACATTTTGTGTTATGACTTTTTTGGCTTTTTTATTTTCTTTGACTGACAAAACTATTTCCTCTATTGTATCCTCTACACCAGAGATTCTCTCTTCCATCTCTTGAATTCTGTTGGCTAAGCTTGCATCTGTGTTTTCTGTTCGTCTACTCAGATTTCTAGCATTCCCTCTATTTGTGTCTTCTTCATAGTTTCTATTTCACTTTTCAGGTCTTGAACTATTTCCCTCACCTATTTAAATGCTTTTTCATGGTTTTCTTGGCTTTCTTTAAGGGGTTTATTAATTTCTTCCAATTTTTTTTGTCTTTTCCTCAATTTCTTTATTGATTTCTTCCAATTTTTTGTTTGTCTTTTCCTCAATTTTATTTTTCATTTTTTTCTTGAAAGGCCTCTAGCATCTTCATGAAGCTATTTTTAAGGTTGCTTTCTTCTGCTTCTTCTACCTTGTGATGTTCAGATCTTGCTGTTGGAGGAGGGCTAGATTCTGGTGATGCCATATTGCTCTTCATGTAGTTGTATCTGTTTTTGCCTTTACATCTGCCCATCTCCTCCTCTAATAGGTATAAGAGGTGCATGTGTCTTAATGAGTTGCTATTGGTCCAATCTGTGCTTGTTGTGTCTGTGTCTCAGGGGGCCCCTCTGGGTCCAATCTGGGCTCTGGTCTAATTGGAGCTGGCAGATTCTGTATCTCAAGGAGCTGCACTTGGCCTAACCCAAACTAGTTGATTCTGTGACTCACAGAGCCACACTTGGTCTTATCGGGGCTGTTGGTCCAGTTAGAGCTAACAGATTCTGTGTCTCAGGAAGCCTCTCTTGGTCCAATGAAAGCTGACAGATTTTATATCTCAGAAAGCCACTCTTGGTCCAATGAGGACTGGTGGATTCCCTGTCTCTGGAGGTTACTCTTGGTGCAATGAGAGCTCAGGAAGTTACTCTTGGTCAAATGAGAGCTGGTGGTTTGGCTTCCATGCCTCAGGAAGTTACTGGGGTCACAGGTGGATGGGTGTTGAGGCAGGGTGTGGAACTTGTAGATTGCAGGGTCCAATGGAGGTTTTTGGTGTGTGGGAGCCTTCCTGCAGGAGTTTTCTCTGCTGGCTGGCAACTGGTGCAGCATTGGGTAGGGGTTCCTGGGGACAGGCTGTGTCCCAGGGCCTGGGTCCTAGGGGCAGGACTCTCTGGGTGTGGGAAAAGTGACTCACCTCTTGGTCCAATGAGAGCTAGCGGTTTGGTTTTCTCACCTCAGGAAGTTACTGGGGTCACAGGCAGGTGGGTATAGTGGTGGAGTGTGGAACTTGTAGATTGCAGGGTCTGATGGGGAGTTTCCTTGGGGGGGGGCTTCCTGTAGGAGTTTTCCCTGCTGGCCAGCAACTGGCACAGAGTTGCGTGGGGGTTCCTGGGGACTGGTTATGCCCCAGGGACTGGGTCCAATAGATAATTCTTTATTAATACAAGCTTTATTGAGACATAATTCACATACTGTACAGTTTATCCGTTTACATGATGCAACTTTATTTTATTTTTTCCTTTTCTATTAAGAAGTTTTTTATTCATTCCACATACCAATGACAGATCCTCCCTCATCTCTCCTCCCACTTCTTCCCAGCCTTCTCCCACCACAAGCCACCTCACAGCCCCTCATCTGAAAAGGTATGGCCTCCCATGGGGTGTCTGGTACATTCAGCTGAGGCAGGTCCAAGCCTCTACTCCTGGATCAAGGCTGTGCAATTGTCCCACCATAGGCAATTGGCTCCAAACAGCCAGTTCATGCACCAGGGATAGATTCTATTACCACTGTCAGGTGCCCCTCAAAGAGACCAAGCTACACAATGGTCTCACCCATGCTGTGGACCCAGTCCAGTCCCATACAGGCTCCACAGCTGTCAGTCCAAAGTTCATGAGTTCCCACTAGCTTGGTTCACTTGTGTCTGTAAGCTTCTCCATCATGGTCTTGATGCACCTTGCTCATAGAATCCCTCATCTCTTTCTTCGACTAGACTTCAGAGCTTGGCCTGGTACTTGGCTGTGGCTCTCTAGATCTGTTTCCATCACTTATTGGATGAAGGCTCTATGATGATAGTTAGGGTATTCACCAATCTAATCACCTAGGTAGGCCAACTCAGGCACCCCCTCTACCACTGCTAGTAGTCTAAGCTGGGGTCATCCCTGTGGATTTCTGGGAATTTCCCTAGCACCAGGTTTCTCCTATCCCCATGAAATCTCCCTCTATCAAGAAATCTCCTTCATTGCTCTCCCATTCCACCAATGTTCCAGCTCAACCACCCCATTTCCCCATGCTTATATCCACCACCCCTTACAATCCAATGCTCCCCCTCACACCCCAGTTTACTCTGGGAATCTCATCCATTTCCCATTCCCAGGGCATTCCATGCAACCCTCTTAAGGACCTCCTCGTAACCTAGCTTCTCTGAAGCTGTGGGTTATAGGCAGCTTATCCTTTGCTTTACTTCTAGTATCCACTTATGAGTGAGTACATACCATGTTTGTCTTTCTGAGTCTGGGTTACCTCACTCAGGATGATATTTTCTTTTTCCATCCATTTGCCTGCCAACTTCATGATGTCATAGAATTTTACTGCTGAGTAGCACTCCATTGTGTATATGTACCACATTTTATTTATCCATTCTTTGGTTGAGGGTCATCTAGGTTGTATCCAGGTTCTGGCTACTATGAATAATGTGGTTATGAACAACATACTTGAGCCAGTGTCCTTGTGGTAAGATTGAGCATTCCTTGACTATATGTCTAAGAGTAGTATCATTGGGTTTGAAGTAGACTGAGTCCAAGTTTCCTGAAAAACCACCATACTGATTTCCAAAGTGGCTGTACAAGTTTTCACTCCCAAAAATGGAGGAGTGTTCTCCTGGCTCCACATCCTCTCCAACATAAGCTGTCTTCAGTGTTTTGATCTTAGCCATTCTGACAGGTGTAAGATGGTATCTCAGAGTTGTTTTGATTTGCATTTCCCTGATGACTAAGGATGTTGAGCAATTCCTTAAATATCTTTCAGCCATTTGAGATTCTTCTGTTGAGAATTCTCTGTTTAGCTCTATAGACCATTTGTTAATTGGACTGTTAGGTATTTTGATGTCCAGTTTCTTGAGTTTTTCATATATTCTGGAGATCAGCCCTCTGTCAGATGTGGGGGTGATGAAGATCTTTTTCCATTCTGTAGGCTGTTGTTTTGTCTTATTGACTGTGTCCTTTGCCCTACAAAGCTTCTCAGTTTCAGAAGGTCCCATTTATTGATTGTTTTTCTCAGTTTGTGCTACTACTGTTATATTCAGGAAGTGGTCTCCTGTGCCAGTGCATTCAAGGCTACATCCCACTTTCTTTTCTATCAGGTTCAGCGTAACTGGATTTATACTGAGGTCTTTGATTCACTTGGACTTGAGTTTTGTGTATGGTGATAGACATGGATCTATATGCAATCTTCTGTATGTTGACATCCAGTTATGCCAGCACCATTTGTTGAAGATGATTTCTTTTTTCTATTGTACAGTTTTGGCTTTTTTGGCAAAAATCAGGTATTCGTAGGTATTCGGATTAATGTCAAGATATTCAATTCAATTCCATTGGTCCACATGTCGGTTTTTATGCCAGTACCAAGCTGTTTTTTTGTTTTGTTTTGTTTTGTTTTTTTGGTTTTTCGAGACAGGGTTTCTCTGTGTAGCTTTGCGCCTTTCCTGGAACTCACTTGGTAGACCAGGCTAGCCTCGAACTCACAGAGATCCGCCTGCCTCTGCCTCCCGAGTGCTGGAATTAAAGGCATGTGCCACCACTGCCCAGCCCCAAGCTGTTTTTATTACTATAGCTCTATAGTAGTGTTTGAGATCAGGGGTGGTGATGCCTCCAGAGGTGGCTTTATTGTTCAGGATTATTTTGGCTATCCTGGGTTTTTTGTATTCCATATGAAGTTGAGTATTGTTCTTTCCGGGTCTGTGAAGAATTGTGTTGGAATTTTGATGGGGAATGCACTGAATCTGTAGATTGCTTTTTGTAAGATTGTCACTTTTGTTATGTTGATTCTACCTTTCTATGAGCATGGGAGAACTTTCCATTTTCTGATATCATCTTCAATTTCTGTCTTCAAAGACTTAAAGTTCTTGTCATACAGCTCTTTCACTTGCTTAGAGTTACTCCAAGGTATTTGATATGATTTGTGACTATGGTAAAAGGTGATGTTTCTCTAATTTCTTTCTTGACCCATTTATCATTTATATATAGGAGGGTTACTGATTTTTTTTTAGTTAATCTTGTATCATACCACATTGCTGAAGGTATTTATCAGCTGTAGGTGTTCCCTGGTAGAATTTTTGGGTCACTTATGTATACTATCATATCATCTGCAAAAACAGAAAGTTTGATTTCTTCCTTTCCAATTTGTATCCCCTTGATCTCCTTTTGTTGTCTTATTGCTCTAGCTAGAACTTCGAGTACTATATTGAATAGATATGAGGAGAGTGGAAGCCTTGTCTTGTTCCTAATTTTAGTGGAATTGCTTTGAGTTGCTCTCCATTCAATTTGATGTTGGCTGTTGGGTTGCTGTAAATTGCCTTTATTATGTTTAGGTATGTTCCTTGTATTCCTAATCTCTCCAAGACTTTTATCATGAAGAGGTGTTGTATTTTGTCAAAGGCTTTTTCAGAAACTAATGAGATGATTGTGTGTGTTTTTTTCTTTCAGTTTGTTTATATGGTGTATTATACTGACAGATTTTCATATGTTGAGCCCTCCATGCATCCCTGGGATGAAGCCTACTTGATCTTTTCTTAGAAATCAGGATATAAGGGAAGTTTCACACTCTGTAATTGGTAGATAATGCTTTTTTAAAACAAACTTTATTGAGACATAATTCACATTGTGTACAACTCATCCATTAACATGTACTTTATGCAACTACTCAGGTATGGGATTACATCTAAAATCCCAACACTCAGGATGCTGAAGCAGGACAATTGATATAAGTTTGAAGCCAACATGGTTGATGTGGAAAGAGACTGTCCCAAATAAATAAATAAACGGAGATGACAATTTAGTGGTCTTTAGATTATTGGTAGTCTTACAACCAAGTAATTTTTTAATTAAGCATGGGGGTTCAGTATGAGCACATGAGTTCAGATGCACACAGAGACCAGGGTGTTGAATCCTCTAGAGCTGGAATTACAGGTGACTATGAGCTGCCTGATGTGGGTTCTGGCAACCAAACTGAGTCCTCTGGAGGAGAAGTGAGTACTGTGGTGGTATTGTGTTCCCCAAAATATTGTGTATGCTAATAAACTTATCTGGGGTCAGAGAACAGGACAGCCACAATATTAAACATGAGGATAGGCAGTGGTAGCATACGCCTTTAATCCTAACATTCCAGAGGCAGAAATTCATGTGTTCAAGGATACACCCAAGCATGGTGACCTACGCCTTTAATCCCAGAAAGCCACACCTTTAATCCCAGGGAGTGGTGGTAGAAAGCAGAAAGGTATATAAAGCGTGAGGACCAGAAACTAGAGGCATTTGCCCTGGAGAGGCCTTTGGCCTGGAGAAGCATGTGGCTGGTTAAGCTTTCAGGCTTCTAGCAGCAGTTCAGCTGAGACCCATTCTGGATGAGGGCTCCGGGCATCCAGTCTGAGGAAACAAGATCAGCTGAGGATCCAGCGAGGTGAGACAGCTGTGGCATGTTCTGTCTCTCTGACCTTCCAGTGTTCACCCCAATACCTGGCCTCAGGTTTGATTTTATTAATAAGACCTTCTAGGATTCATGCTACAGAGTACGCTAAACCTTTGAGCCACCTCTAGAGCCTTACCAAACAAATTTGAGACCTTCATCACCCCAGAAGGAAATACTGCACCCTTTAGGCTACACTCTTCACCTCCAGTCTCCCCTCCACAAACCTCAAGAGAACACTATTTTAATATATATCTTTCTGGGTGTGCGTCTTCATAGATTCAAACATTAAAATATATTATGTTCTTTATCTAGCTTTCTTAACTCAGTATAAAAATCTCAGTATTGCCGGGCAGTGGTGGCGCAAGCCTTTAATCCCAGCACTCGGGAGGCAGAGCCAGGCAGATCTCTGTGAGTTCGGGGCCAGCCTGGTCTCCAAAGCGAGTTCCAGGAAAGGCACAAAACTACACAGAGAAATCCTGTCTCGAAAAACCAAAAAAAAAAAAAAACTCAGTATTTAATCACATAGTAAACAGTATTCTATTTCTTTTATATTTTTTTCTTATTGCCAAATAATGGTCTAGGGATGAGTAAGTCATAAAAAACATTCATAAACTGATAAATATTTTGAGTGTTTCAACTTTTAGTGCCTAAATAATGCTTCTCTGAAGATTCATTTACGGTCCTTGCAGACATGTTTTTATTTTTCTTGTGTAGATATCTACGAGTGAGATTGCCAAATCACATGGTAAGTCTGTGCAGTAACTGTCAGTTAAAGGTTCAATCCCCACTACTAATAATCTCAACAGGTTGATTATAAATACAATCTCTTTCTAAAGGAAAAAGGGGCTATCATATAGATATGATAGGATGAAAGAGTAGATTAATGAACCTACTTTTAAAGAGCAACAACTTGTTTGAAATGTTTTATATTGGTATAGATTTTAGTTTATTGATACAAATTTAAAGTTAATTTTGTTATACTGTGTGTATATTTCTACTCTTGTTTAAGGTATTATGTTTGTACAGCTCATTTAAAATTGTAATGGATAATTAAAAATAGATTAATAGTCATCTATGATAATCATACTTGTAGCCATGTTAGTCAAGTTTTCTAGGTATACATAGATATATTTCAGATAGATAGGTAATCTTCAAACACTTCAAAGACCTACAGAGTATGGCATTTTAAATGTTTTAAAAATTTAGACTTTCTGGACAGTGAGACATGTCTGCTCCTGACAGTACCAATTTACTTCAGAGAGGAGGATGGGCATCGAAGACACTCTGCATGGATTTTATCTTCTTCTTGACAAAAATAGCCATTTGAGCAAGAAACTGTCCTTGCCTGGACTACTTAAAAAAATGTATCAACTGGATATGCAGGACCCATAGGAAGGTGACCACTAAATTTTGCTTGACAAAATGGTCCTTCAGGTTCCTGCTTCACAGAAAAAACTACCAAACATTCTACAGAACACAGAGAAAAGTGACTGAGAGACTCTAGGCCTATGAGCTAAAGACAGATGCCCCAACTTTACAAACAATACTTTAGATGACTGTCCTGTCCAAGCTATCAGCTGTCTCTGTCTACTCTCACAAGACTCTCAAAAGTTGCTTGCAGCCTTCTCCCATTTCTCAGGTAATATTATATCCTTCTGAGGTCTTTGATGTAGTTAAAGACTAGATAGTTACAATTTCCTTAGTTATGATAAGAGATAAGTTAGATATAAAAGCTTAGACACACAAATATAATATAGATAGGATATCTTCTTTAATTTTGCCAAATACAAATAGACTAGATATTGTAACTGTAATTCTTACTAGATAACTGTTTTATTATATGTAATTTTACTATGTTAAAGTTAAAATCTTCCTTTAAAAAAACAGAAAAGGGGAAGTGCTATGGGATGTGCTGTATGTTGTGAATAAATAAAATGCTAATTGGCCAGTAGCCAGGCAGGAAGGATAGGATAGGCAGGACAAACAGAGAAGAGAGGCTGGGAGGTGGAGGTCTGGGAGAGACGCAGCCTGCCATCCAGGAAGTAACATGTAAAGGCAACAGGTAAAGACACAGAACACACGTTGACATACAGATTAACAGAAATGGGCTGAGTTAAGTGTAAGAGCTAGTCAGTGGTAGGCCTGAGCTAATGGCCTAGCAGTTTAACTAATATAAGTTTCTGAGTGATTATTTCATAAGTGGTTGCGGGATCCGTGGTGCTGGGGAGGACTGGAGAAAACTCCAGCTACAAAGAGGAGATCCACGATCAGCCTGTCAGTTCCTCACACCCTCGGCAACACTTGACATCATCCTCACTCCATCACCCTTTTCACAATTTACATTTATATCTTGTGTGTATGCAAATGGGGGGTGCTTCCGTTAGCAGGAAGAAGGAACGCAACAGTTTAGTGATGTCACCTCTCTCCTTCCAATATCTGGGTCCTCTGTATCAAACCCAGGTTGCCATGCTTAATGGTAAGTCTTTCTACCCATTGAGCCATCTTGTCAACTCCCCTTTCTAAACTATCTTAATTGTGATAAATTTTAGCAATACATAGAGAATAATAAATAACCAACTATGTGGCCGTTATCAACTGATAGTTGTAGCTGGAGAGTTTTCTCTCCGGGTCCCGCCAAGACCCGACAGTCCGACAGCCCACTTATAAAATAAACACACAGACGCTTATATTATATAAACTGTTTGGCCTAATGGCTCAGGCTTCTAGCTATCTAGTCCTTACATCTTAAATTAATCCATTTCTATAAATCTATACCTTGCCACGTAGCTCGTGGCTTACCGGCATCTTCACATGCTGCTTGTCATGGCGTGGGTGGCAGTGTCTCCCTCTGCCTTCCTGTTCTCTCAATTCTCCTCTCTGTTAGTCCTGCCTATACTTCCTGCCTGGCTACTGGCCAATCAGTGTTTTATTTGTTGACCAATCAGAGCAACACATTTGACATACAGACCATCCCACAGCAGATAGTCATGAGTGTTTTGTTAAAAGTATCTCACTTTAATCTTGATCTGTCTATTAAATTCATTTAGATCCCCATAAAAATAGTGACACAAAATCACATGGGTGGTCCTGGTGATGCACCCTAGGACTGGGTCATAAAGATTTGTGGTGTGGATCTGGGGACACACCTTCTCTGGAGCATCTCACTCTGTCTCTCCTGCTGGGCCTGGTGGCCTTGCCTTAGCCAGGCAGGAGTGTTCCTCTCTGGTTTCAGCAAGATGATGTAGCACTTGGGGATGAAGATGCCACCCAGAAGGCCAGCAGTGGAGGCCAGGATGGAGAAGATCTCTACAGCCACAGTGGACTTGCCCCAGGCACTGTGGTATAGGGGCAGGAAGGCTATCCAGACACTGCAGAAGAGCAGCATGCTGAAGGTCAGGAACTTAGTCTCATTGAAGACATCTGGCAGGCCCCTGGCCAGAAAGGCCACAGAGAAAGTACTTGCTGCCAGGAAACCCAAGTAACCCGGCACACAGAAGAAGATGGTGCCAGAACCCTCCTGGCACTGGATGACAATGTGCTGGGGTTCCGAGATCATATCCCTGTCTGGGAATGGTGGGGAGGTGGCCAGCCAGACCCCACAAAAAACAACCTGCATGAAGGAAGCAATGAGGACCACTGAGATGGAAGCCCCAGGGCTCAGGCATACCCGGATCCTGTCCCCTGGCCTGGTGACCCTGAAGGCCAGGACCACTGTGAGAGTCTTGGCCAGAACAGAGGACACAGCCACCGTGGACACTACAGCAAAGGTGGTCTGACGGAGGAGGCATGTCCAGACACTGGGTCGCCCAAGGAACAGCAAGGCACACAGGGCACAGAGGCAAAGAGAGAGCAGGAGTAAGTAGCTGAGACTTTTGTTGTTTGCCCTGACCACAGGGCTATCTCTGTGCTTCAGGAACACTCCCAGAACCAGGACAGCCAGAGCAGCCAGGAAGAGTGCCACCAAAGCCAGCATGAATCCCAGAGGTTCCTCAAAGACCAGGAAGATCTCTGTCCTTGGCAGGCAACGGTCTCTCGTGTGGCTTGAGTACTTCTCCTTGGGGCACAGAAGACAACTCTTCATGTCTATGGGAGACACACAGACACCATTTCTGCAACACTAAATGAACTACACCAGCTCTGAAGGAAGGTGTACCAAGCACTAAGTGCTCTTACAGCCTTTCCATCAAGTCATGTATTTATGATTTATTCCTGGTGACCAGGGCTGGAATGTCTGGTATTAGAGGCAGAGACACAAAGGAAATAACTGCACAGTCTGTATCTGTTTTACATGAGGAGTTTTGTTTTATCTTCAAACAGTGTCTCATGTAACTCAGGCTGGTCTTGAACTTGTTGAGTAGCAGAGGATGACCTTGAACTCCTAAGCCTCCTTCCACATCCTCTCAAGTGCTGTGATTACAGGCCTGTACCACTATACCTAATTTATGTGAGTTTGTGTATGTGCAGGTTTGTGTGTGCATACATGTAAGTGGATGCACATGCTGGGTCGCCCAAGGAACAGCAAGGCACACAGGGCACAGAGGCAAAGAGAGAGCAGGAGTAAGTAGCTGAGACTTCTGTTGTTTGCCCTGACCACAGGGCTATCTCTGTGCTTCAGGAACACTCCTGTAGTGGGTAGCCACTCCAGCTTTGGTCTGGAAGTTCCAATACCCAATGAGTAATTTCAGCAATACACTCCCAGAACCAGGACAGCCAGAGATTATCAGATATTGTTTCCCAATCATTCACCCACCTTATTTTTCTGATCAAACTTTCTTGGTATCCTCCTGAAGGTCAGTAAACCTGCCAGGGTCTCTGGAGCTGGACTCAGGCTGTCAGAGCTAACAGTGAATGCTTTAGCTGAAGGGCCATTTCACTAGTCTCAACAACTTTCTTGGAATTACTTATTTTATTTTACTTGTTGAGTGTTTTTCTGTTCACACACACACACACACACTATATATATCAAGTACATGTCTCGTTCCTGTAGAAGTCAGAAGATGACATCAGTCTCCCTAGAACGGGGGTTACAAATGATTTTGAGTCTCCATATGGGTGCTCCTAACTGCTGAACCTCCTTGCTGAACGTCACAATCATACTTTTTGAGACTGGATCTCTCATTGATCACTGAGTTGACTATAATAACAAGAAACAATCTCCAAGATCCTCTTTTCTCCATCTACTGAGTGCTGAGATTCAAGTAATGTGCCTCCACACCTGGTCTCTTATGTGAGTTTTTTTTAATTTTATTTTACAATATAATTTAATTCTACATATCAACTGCAGATTCCCTTGTTCTCCCCCCTCCCGCCCCCCTCCCCTTCTCCCCAGCCCACCCCCCATTCCCATCTCCTCCAGGGCAAAGACTCCCCCGAGGACTGAGATCAACCTGGTAGACTCAGTCCAAGCAGGTCCAGTCCCCTCCTCCCAGGCTGAGCCAAGCATCCCTGCATAAGCCCCAGGTTTCAAATAGCCAACTTGTGCACTGAACACAGGACCCGGTCCCACTGCCTGGATGCCTCCCAAACAGTTCAAGCCAATCAACTGTCTCACGCATTCAGAGGGCCTGATCCAGTTGGGGGCCCCTCAGCCATTGGTTCATAGTTCATGTGTTTCCTTTCGTTTGGCTATTTGTCCCTGTACTTTATCCAACCTTGGTCTCAACAATTCTCGCTCATACAAACCCTCCTCTTTCTCGCCAATTGGACTCCCAGAGCTCCACCCGGGGCCTGGCTGTGGATCTCTGCATCCAGTTCCCTTAGTCATTGGATGGGGTTTTTAACACAACAATTAGGGTGTTTGGCCATCCTATCACCAGAGTGGGTCAGTTCGGGCTGTCTCTCGACCATTGCCAGCAGTCTATTGTGGGGGCATCTTTGTGGATTTCTGTGGGCCTCTCTAGCACTTTGCTTCTTCCTATTCTCATGTGGTCTTCATTTACCATGGTCTCCTATTCTTTGTTCTCCCTCCTGCTCCCCCAAACTCTCTTTCCCTCGACCCTCGCCCTTCATTACCCTTATGTGAGTTTTTAATGTTTCATTTTTTCCTAATATAGTATTAGTAACTGGTCATATTAACAAATGTTTTCCACTGAATTATACCTGCAAAATTCATTTTGTGAAGTCCTGTTCTTCGGCACCTCAAAATGTCACTGTATTTTACCATAAGTAAACTGGAGATTTTCTAATAACTCTTAAATGAGGTCATCAGGGCAGACGATAATTCCACCATTGCTGCTATTCTGATAAGAATGGGGAGTTGGGACTAGGTGTAGCTGCACATGACTTTAATCTCAGCACTTGAGAGGCAGCGGCAGGTAGTTTTCTATCAGTGTGGGGACAGACTGGTATCATTGTGAGTTCCAAGTCAGCCAGTGCTGCATGGTGAACCCTTGTCTCGAAACCAAACAACAAACCAAAAAAAAGGAGGGAACACACACACACACACACACACACACACACACACACACACACACGACGAAATGAGAGCACACACTTAGAAGACGACTCTGCCAGGGCAAGAGTGAGGCTGCACACAACACCAACCCTGATGATAACTTCGCTTTGCATTTCCAGCTTTCAGAACGGTAAAGGAATAAGTTCTGCAGCTCCAACAGTATGGGATGTGGTGGTCTCCTGCCATTCAACCTCTGGAATGAACCCCACTAACACAGAGGAGGAAAGAAATCACAAAAGAACATCTACCATGCAATTCCACTTACAAGACGTTTAAAAAGCAAATGAAATTCATCAGTGTGAGCAAAAGCCAGGGTTCTATTACAGGACCACTAGAAGCTTGTAGAAGTAACTTATGCCTATTTCTTGTTTGGGGACCAAAGATATGTAGAGTTTGCTAGAGGAGAAATCATTATGCAGTGTATGATGGTTCATACACTTATTTGTCTCAATAAAGCACTTAACTAAGAACAACTATAGGAGTAGAGTTCTGGCTGGTGTTCCACAGGGAAAGAAAAGACTGTACAATATCTCAGTGGATAGATGTGGTGGTTTGACTGAAAATGACTCTCATAGGCTCATATATTTGAATGTTTGCTTGCTAATTGTTGGATTTGGGGGGATGGATTTAGAGGTGTAGCTTTGTTGGATGAGGAGTGTCAATGGGGGTGGCCTTTGAAGGATCAAACTCCCCCACTAGGCCCACTCTCCACCTCTCTGCCTGCCTGCTGCCTGTGAATCGTAATGTAATCTCTCAACTACTGCTGACGCGCCATGCCTGCCTGCCTAATGCTAAGCTTCCAGCCATGATAGTCATGGGCTTGCACTTTAAAACTCTAAATAAGGCCCCCAGTTGAATGCTTTTCTTTTAGAAGCTGCCTTGGTCATGGTGTCTCTTCACAGCAGTGGAACAGTAACAAAGACAATGGACAAATACAGGAGGCTCACAGCGCCCTCTTGACCCTCAGATTCCAGCTCCACAAGCCCTTACCTCTTTGGTCTGCAAACTGTCCCTCGGGGCAGGGACTGCAATCAAAACAGCAGTGGGGGGCTCCCAGCCTGGGCACTTGGCTGAACCCTGGAAGGCAGCTTTCACTGCAGACAGAGCTGGGCACCTAGTAACAGTGAGCACAGTGTCACCAGGGACTCCCCAGGAATACAGATGCTTGACCTCAGCCTGAGAACCAGAACAGAACAGTTGCCTCACATAACTCTAGATGAGATAGATGACTGTCAGAAAAACATGTCTGTCCCATCAGATGCCAGATTGGAGAGGTACCTTTGAGTGTAATCAAGGAAGGGCTACATCTGGCTTGCATGGCTAAGGGATTCAAAAACATAGCTAAACAGTTTGATGTGTTGTCCTACCAGACTCTCAGAGACTCCTATTTCAACAATCAAAGATATGGGGGCAGGACAGAAGGCTCAGTGGTTCAGAGTACAAGCTGCTCTTTCAGAGGAGCAGGGTTCAGTTCCCATCACCCATATATCACTCACACTGTAACTCTATTTCCAGAGGATCCAGTGACTTCCACAGCCTCCATAGGCACCAGGCATGCACATACTACACAATTATACATGCTGGGGAAAGTCCATATATGTCAATAAAACTTGAAAAACAACTGTTAAGTATTGTCAGACATTAAGAAGTGCTACAGTATTGTCAGGTCATTTTTGCTGGTGAATCAATATCATTCACAGAAAGATCTGTTGTGAGGGAAACAGCATAGCCAGTTATAACTGACTGGCCCATCCAGAGCTGCATCAACTAAACGCACAAGTAGAGATGAGGAGCCCTGGACTTAGAATTGCCCTGTCACTTTAACACATAAGGACCAGACTTATCACTGCAGTCAGGCAACTCACTTGAAGATCCTCCTTCAAATGGACCATCATTTTGCTCCCCAAAGAGATCTGAGGGTCTATCATGCCCACATGGACTGAGTGAAATACACCCTCAGGGGTCTTCTGCCATTGGAAAATGTCAAATTTTGTCACCAAATCTCCATTAGCATCAAACATAATCTTGATTCCATCAGGAGTCTTGAAGTGCACCTTCCTGAGGGCATGAAGCAGCTGAGGAAGGAAGGGAGACATTATAGACTGGCAAGGACCTGTCAGGGCGTTTATCCATGATGCCTCATGCCATTGGCCTCTGAAGTGATACAGTGCCACTTCAACCAAGAATTAGACCCATTAGATATAAAGGAGATGAAGGACCCTTGATATTTTCAGACTAGCAAAAAACGTTCTAGCCTTAATAAGTAATAATTCATAATAATTAACCAGATAATTTTAAATCTGTCTGTCTGTCTCTCTCTCTTTCTCTGTGTGTGTGTGTATGTGCGTACAGCTGGTTCATATTGTGTAATCCAGAGAACAACTCTCAGGAATGTTCTCTCCTACTGTCATGGTGGACTCAGGAATCCAACTTATGCTTGGGGACAAGTGCCACTACCCACTGATCCACCTCAACAGCCTTAATTAAACCCAAAAACATGACAATGTGGTTTCTGCTCCAGGGTCTCACTATGCTGTGCACTGCTGTCCTCAGTCTTCCCATCACAATCAGTAGACTCCACATCCTAGCAGACTGGCCCCAGCTCACCTAGACTACCCATTCACTCCAACCAGTCTCCCATTATTCATCAGTCCTGCCCATGTTGCTCTTCTGTTTGCTCCATTCTAGGGTCTTGACACATGCTGTCCCTGCCATCTGCAATGCTAGCACTTCTACTCATGGTGAGACTTCTCACCCTCTTGTCTGGAACTCAGGTATTTCCTGACAGAGAGAATTTCTCCAACCTTTCACTTCCCTTCACTCACTCCTCGGCCTTCTTCTAATTTGCATCTTCTTCATAGAATACACACAGACTTCTTCATACTCACATATTTTTATTTTGTGATATGATCTTGCTTATAGTTCAGGTGATTCTTGAACTGGGGTTTCTCTGGCCTCAACTGCCTTTGTGCTAAAATGGCAGACATGGCCCACAAAGTCTGGCCTCTTGTAATTTTTAATCTGTCACCCTCAGCCAGAAAGTTAACACCTATCACTGTCCATCTGCTTTAAAACCACCTTCACCAGGCACAGAGTTCAGATTCAGGTCATCTGAGTGGAAGTAATGAAAACACACTGCTTCATCGGCCACCACTCTCACTGGTGACCTCACCAGGGAACAACTTGTCTTCCAAGGGGCCCCTTACACATCTGGGCCTAGGCTACCCTGAATGGGTTGGAGAAAGAAAGAGAGGAAGAAAGAAAGAAAGAAAGAAAGAAAGAAAGAAAGAAAGAAAGAAAG
>CABHPH010136901.1:56929-71694 GCA_902168325.1 Peromyscus nudipes
AGATAGATAGATAGATAGATAGATAGATAGATGATAGATAGATAGATGAGAGAGAGAGAGAGAGAGACACTGGGGGCAAAATGACCAATATATTTATATGTATATATAAATTTATATATATATATGTATGTGTGGGTATAAAATTATCAAATAATATTTTTAAAAGGAAAGTTATTGAGAACTTGGGAGATGGCTCCGTGATTAAAGCCCTGGTCATAAATGCTTGAAGATCAGACTTCAAATCCCCAGAACCCATGTAAATGTCAGGTGGATGTGGCAGCCAATCACTACTTACATCCTCATAAGGATGTAAGTAAGGAGATTCCCAGACCAAACTGGCTAGCAAGACTAGCCACATCAACAAGTTCTGGGTTTGAGTGAAAAACTCTGCCCCAAAGCAAGATAGAAGAGGATTCAAAGATGACTCCTCATCATCCTCAGACCTTTCCACATGTATGTACACCTGAGTGTGCACCCCACCCACCCACACTCATGTGCCCGCATACATGGACCGCATACCAAAAAAAGGAAAAATAAATGAATGGCATTTGATATTGTTTGTAATTCTGATTTGCAGTATGTCTATACTAAAACCCATCCACTGTTTACCAAAGCATAAATTTGGTATATAAAAAATCATTTCACTGTTATGTGAAATATTAATTTTACTAGGCATCCTGTATTTGCAAAGTTAGGCAAGTCACAGGGACAGAACTCATCTGAGATCACACACATAGCATGGAATCCTTGTACATTGTTCATTCTAAGATGTCTCTCAGTTCCAAGTAGGAGGTATCCCTACTGATGTACGTAGTCAGCTTTAACCTCCATAGCTTAGTCAGAAAGAATGTCCCCTTCTCCAACCATACCTGAATCACCCACTCCACACATGCCTCTCTCACCTGCCAGGGTTGGAAGTCCTGAGAGTCTGTAACTTTCTCATCCTGGTGCCCACGGGTTATCATGTCTTATAGGGCATGAGCAATACTGTAGACAGCTGTGTAAGCAGCATCAATTTTACTCACTTCTGGGAAAGCAAACTGCTGTTTTTTCAGACTCTCATTCCCTGAGCACAACTGGACACCCTCTGTCATTGTGCTGCTCTGGGGGGGCCATGTACAATCAAAGGTGAACTCCCAAAACTTCTTTATAAACATGTCTTCTGGGGTCTGGCTGGGCTGCAGGTGAGCAAGGAACTCAGGGAACCCAATTGCCCTGCTGCTGTGATGCAGAAGGCCAAAGGTGCTGTGCAATACTTGGGAAATGCCTGGAATGTTCAGGGCAAGCCCCATGTGCAGAGTATCCTTGCTGACCCAGACCTGGCCTGAGACAGGGACATCCAGTAAGCTGTGATCAGGGCACTGTTTTGTAGAGAGACCCAGGTAGGTACAAGAAGCAAATACCCAAGTAGCTAAAGTAGAATAGTTCCTTCACAATCTGTGTTTCTATAATATATTGATCCACAAATCCATGTCCTCTGTGGTCTTTGCAGTTCTTTAAAAAAATTTTCAGAAAAGTTTTATATGGAGCATATGGACATACATAAAACCAAACAGCAGAAAACAATAAATATCTATGTCTTTGTACAGTCATGAGAAATCCTCCCAAGTGACTGGGCCTTTTTTCTATCATTTGAAAATAGATCCCAAGGCTGCCAAAGGTGGTTTTTCAGGTAAAATCACTTCATACACAAACCTGATAACTTGTATGTGTTCCCCAAGAATCCACACAGAGGTAGAAGGAGAGGACTAACTCTACAAAGACAGACTTCTCTGTCTCCACATGCAAGCCATCACACACACACACACACACAAACACACACACACTTCATACATACACAAATAGATATATTCAAGTTAGAAGACAAATTTCAAACTCTGTTACTCCAACACATAAGTATAATTCTCTAACATAACCAAAATCCCCTTATAGAAGTTAAAGATAGAACCAAAGTGATGGCTCAGCTCCTTAGCAAGTAAAGGCAACCTGATGACCCTCATTAAATCTCCAGATTGTGCATGATTAGAGAAGACAACTGACTTCTGCAACTTACCCTCTGATCTCCTCATGTGTGCTGTGGCACTTGAATGTCCAAAAACCCAGACCCACATATGCACACCAATCTGCTAATCAATAAATGTATAAAATTAAAAAGAAGTAGAATAAATAAGCAATAACTTTAGTCCACTGATATTTCCATCTACCTGTATTTAACTTCCACTTTAAAAACTTTGATCTTTTCTCAGATTAGAATATAATGAAAGTCCACACTCTGTAATAGATGGATAATTTTTTTCATTCTATGTTCTCTTTATTGTTGTGTTCTTTGTTTCTTTTTTTTCATTTTTCTTTATTAAGAAATTTTCTCCAAAAGCGTACAATGGAAAAAAGAAAGCATCTTCAACAAATGGTGCTGGCATAACTGGATATCAACGTGCAGAAGGCTGCAAATAGATCCATATCTATCACCGTGCACAAAACTTAAGTCCAAGTGGATCAAAGACCTCAACATAAATCCAGCTACTCTGAACCTGCTAGAAGAGAAAGTAGGAAGTAGTCTTGAACGCATTGGCATAGGAGATCGCTTCCTAGATATAACACCAGTAGCTCAGACACTGAGACAAACGATCAATCAATGGGACCTTTTGAAACTGAAAAGCTTTTGTAGAGCAAAGGATACGGTCAACAAGGCAAAGCGACAGCCCACAGAATGGGAGAAGATCTTCACCAACCCCACATCGGACAGAGGACTGATATCCAAAATATATAGGGAACTCAAGAAATTAAACATCAAAATTCTCAACAGTCCAATTGAGAAATGGGCTATAGAACTAAACAGAGAATTCTCAGCAGAGGAAACACAAATGGCTGAAAGACATTTAAGGAATTGCTCAACATCCCTAATCATTAGGGAAATGCAAATCAAAACAACTCTGAGATACCACCTTACACCAGTCAGATTGGCTAAGATCAAAAACACTGAGGACACCTTGTGCTGGAGAGGATGTGGAGCTAGGGGAACTCTCATCCACTGCTGGTGGGAATGCAAGCTTGTACAGCCACTGTGGAAATCAATATGGCGCTTTCTTAGAAAATTGGGAATCAATCTCCCCCAAGATCCAGCTATACCACTCTTGGGCATATACCCAAGGAATGCTCAACCATACCACAAGGGCATTTGCTCAGCTATGTTCATATCAGCATTATTTGTAATAGCCAGAACCTGGAAACAACCTAGATGCCCTTCAACTGAAGAATGGATAAATAAACTGTGGTACATATATACAAGGGAATACTACTCAGCAGAGAAAAACAATGACATCATGAGGTTTGCAGGCAAATGGAGGGATCTAGAAAAAATCCTCCTGAGTGAGGTAACCCAGACTCAGAAAGACAAACATGGTATGTACCCACTCATAGGAGAATACTAGTTGTGGAACAAGGATGACTGGTCAGCCACTCACAACACCAGGGAGGCTACCTGGAAAACAGGACCCCAAGAAAGACACGGGGATCGTCCAATGATGGAGAAATGGATGAGATCTACATGAACAGACTGGACGTGAGTGGGGATAATGAGGGGCGAGGGGCGAGGGAAAGAGAACTTGGGGGAGCGGGAGATCCCAACTGGATCAAGTGCAGAGAGGAAACACAGGGAATGTTCATGATAAATGAAGACCGCATGAGAATGGGAAGAGGCAGAGTGCTGGAGAGGCCCACGGAGATCCACGGAGATGCCCCCACAATAGACTGCTGGCAATAGTCGAGAGGTAGCCCGATCTGACCTACCCTGGTGATAGGATGGCCAAACACCTTGATTGTCGTACTAGAAGCCCCATCCAGTGACTGAGAGAACTAGATGCAGATATCCACGGTCAGGCCCTGGGTGGAGCTCCGGGAGTCCAATTGGCGAGAAGGAGGAGGGTTTATGTGAGCTAGAGTTGTTGGGACCAGGGATGGATGGAATACAGGGACAAGTGGCCAAACAAACGGAAACACATGAACTGTGAACCAATGGCTGAGGGGCCCCCAACTAGACCAGGCCCTCTGAATGGATGAGACAGCTGATTGGCTTGATCTGTTTGGGAGGCATCCAGGCAGTTGGACCGGGTCCTGTGCTCAGTGCATGAATTGGCTGTTTGAAACCTGGGGCTTAGTAGAGACCCTTGGCTCAGCCTGGGAGGAGGGGACTAGACCTGCCTGGGCTGAGTCCACCAGGTCGATCTCAATCCCTGGGGGAGCCTTTGCCCTGGAGGAGATGGAAATGGGGGGTGGGACGGGGAGAGGGGGGCGGGGTGGCAGGAGGGGTAATGGGGTGATCTATGACTGATATGTAAAGTTGAATTATATTGTAAAATAAAAAAAAAAAAAAGAAATTTTCTACTCACTCTACATACCACCCACAGATTCCACCTCCTCCCTCCTCCCATCTCCCAGCCCTCCCTCCCAAGCCACCCCACATCCCCACATCCCCCAAATCAAGGTCTCCCATGGGGAGTCAACAGAGCCGGCACACTGAGCCTTGGCAGGTCCAAGCCCCTTCCCACTGCACCAAGGCTGTGCAAGGTGCCACACCACAAGTACCAGATTCCCAAAAGCCTGCCCATGCACCAGGGATGGATCCTGATCCCCCTGCCTGGG
The DNA here is from genome assembly GCA_902168325.1 of Peromyscus nudipes. Classification (NCBI taxonomy): domain Eukaryota; kingdom Metazoa; phylum Chordata; class Mammalia; order Rodentia; family Cricetidae; genus Peromyscus; species Peromyscus nudipes. Next base: position 61,571 of record CABHPH010136901.1, read on the forward strand.
TGTTCCCCAAACAGTTCAAGCCAAATAACTGTCTTCCATATCCAGAGGGCCTAGTCCAGTCCCGTGGCGGGTTCACAGCCACTAGTCTACAGTTCCTGAGCCTCCAATAGTGTGGGTTGTCATCTCTGCACTTCTTCCCATCATGATCTCGACATTCCCCACCTGCAGAATTCCTCCTCTCTCTCATCAATTGGATTCCCAGAGATCAGCCTGGTGCCTGGCCGTGGATCTCTGCATCTGCCTCCATCAGTCTCTGGACAAAGGCTCTATGATGATAGTTAGGGTATTAGCTAGACGGGTCACCAAAGTAGACCAGTTCAGGCACCCTCTGGACCACTGCCAGCAGTCCAAGGTGGTATCATCCGTGTGGGTTCCTGAGAGCCTCCCCAGCACCCTGCCTCTTCCTTTTCCCATGATGTCCTCATCTATCATGGTATCTCCCTCCCTGCCCTCCCACTCTGTCCCTGTTACAGCTCGACCCTCCCATTTCCCTATGTTCTCATTCCCCACTCCTCACCCTCTGCCACCATCCCCCACACCCAGTTCGCTCATGTAGATCTCATCTACCTCTCGTTCACTGGGTCATCCATGTGTCCCTCCTAGGGTCTTTCCCTGTTAGCTAGCCTTTCTGCAGCTGTGGGTTGCAGTCTGGCCATTCCTTCCCTCACATCTGGTATCCACTTATGAGTGAGTACATACTATGTTTGTCCTTCTGGTCTGGGTTACCTCACTCAGGATGATATTTTCTAGTTCCATCCATTTGCCTGCAAATTTCTTGTTTATCATTGTTTGTTACTACTGAGTAGTATTCCATTGTGTATATGTGCCACATTTTCTTTATCCGTTCTTCAGTTGAGGGGCATCTAGGTTGTTTCCAGGTTCTTGCTATTACAAATAATGCTGATATGAATATAGTTGAGCATGTGTCCTTGTGGTAAGATTGAGCATTCCTTGGGTATATGCCCAAGAGTGGTATAGCTGGGTCTTGAGGAAGACTTATTCCCAATTTTTTGAGAAACCACCATACTGATTTCCAGAGTGGCTGTATAAGTTTGCATTCACACCAACAGTGAAGGAGTGTTCCCCTTGCTGCACATCCTCTCCAACATAAGCTGTCTTCAGTGTTTTTGATCTTAGTCATTCTGACAGGTGTAAGATGGTATCTCAGAGTTATTTTGATTTGCATTTCCCTGATGACTAAGGATGTTAAGCAATTCTTTAAATGTCTTTCAGCTATTTGACATTCTTCTGTTGAGAATTCTCTGTTAAGCTCTGTAGCCCATTTTTTTAATTGGATTGTTCAGTATTTTGAAGTCTAGCTTTTTGAGTTCTTCATATATTTTGGAGATCAGCCCTCTATCAGATGTGGGGTTGGTGAAGATCTTTTCCCATTCTGTAGGCTGTCGTTTTGTCTTATTTACTGTGTCCTTTGCTCTACAAAAGCTTCTCAGTTTCAGGAGGTCCCATTTATTAATTGTTGCTCTCAGTGTCTGTGCTACTGTTGTTATTTTAGGAAGTGATCTCCAGTGCCAATGCATTCAAGACTACTTCCTGCTTTCTCTTCTGTTAAGTTCAGTGTAACTGGATTTATGTTGAGGTCTTTGATTCACTTGGACTTGAGTTTTGTGCATGGCGACAGATATGGATCTATTTGCAATCTTCTGCATGTTGACATCCAGTTATGCCAGCAACATTTGTTGAAGATGCTTTCTTTTTTCCATGGTACAGTTTTAGCTACTTTGTTGAAAATCATATGTTCATAGGTGTGTGGATTAATGTCAGGGTCTTCAATTCGATTCCATTGGTCCACATGTCAGTTTTTATGCCAGTACCAAGCTGTTTTTATTACTATAGCTCTATAGTAGAGTTTGAGGCCAGGGATCATGATGCCTCCAGAGGTTGCTTTATTATACAGGATTCTTTTAGCTCTCCTCGGTTTTTTGTTTTTCCATATAAAGTTAAGTATTTTTCTTTCCAATTCTGTGAAGAATTGTGTTGGGATTTTGATGGGGATTGCATTGAATCTGTACATTGCTTTTGCTAAGATTGCCATTTTTACTATGTTGATTCTACCTATTCATGAGTGAGCATGGGAGATCTTTCCATTTTCTGATATCTTCTTCAATTTCTTTCTTCAGAGATTTAAAGTTTTTATCATACAGGTCTGTCACTTGCTTAGTTAGAGTTACCCCAAGGTATTTTATATTATTTGTGGCAATTGTAAAGGGTGATGTTTCCCTGATTTCTTTCTCAGCCCATTTATCATTTGTATGTAGGAAGGCTACTGATTTTTTTGAGTTGATCTTGTATCCTGCCACCTTACTGAAAGAGTTTATCAGCTGTAGGAGTTCCCTGGTAGAATTTTTGGGGTCACTGATGTATACTATCATATTGTCTGCAAATAGTGAAAGTTTGACTTCTTCCTTTCCAATTTGTATCCCCTTGATCTCCTTTTGTTGTCTTACTGCTCTAGCTAGAACTTCAAGTACTATGTTGAATAAATATGGGAAGAGTGGACAGCTTTGTCTTGTTCCTGATTTTAGTGGAATCACTTTGAGTTTCTCTCCATTTAACTTGACGTTGGCTGTCGGCTTGCTGTAAATTACCTTTATTATGTTTAGGTATGTTTCTTGTATTCGTAATCTATCTAGAACCTTTATCATTAAGTGGTGTTGGGTTTTTTCAAAGGCCTTTTCTGCATCCAATGAGATGATCATGTGGTTTTTTTCTTTCAGTTTGTTTATATGGTGTATTACATTGACTGATTTTCTTATGTTGAACCATCCTTGCATCCCTGGGATGAAGCCTACTTGGTCATGGTGGATAATTTTCTTTTGATGTGTTCCTGGATTCAGTTAGTCAGTATTTTATTGAGTATTTTTGCATCAATGTTCATGAGGGAGATTGGTCTGTAATTCTCTTTCTTTGTTGCATCTTTGTGTGGTTTGGGTATCAGGGTGACTGTAGTCTCATAAAGGGAATTTGGTAATGTCCCTTCTGTTTCTATTGTGTGGAACAATTTGAAGAGTATTGTTATTAGCTCTTCTTTGAAAATCTGGTAGAATTCTGTGCTGAAACCATCTGGTCCAGGGCTTTTTGTGGTTGGGAGATTTTTAATGACCATTTCTATTTCCTTAGAGGTCTTAATTTAACTTTGGTATGTGGTACCTGTCCAGAAAATCATCCATTTCTTTCATATTTTCCAATTTTGTGGAGTACAGTTTTTTGAAGTATGACCTGATGATTCTCTGGATTTCCCCGTTGTCTGCTGTTATGTCTCCCTTTTCTTTCTTTCTTTCTTTTTCTTTTTTTTTTTTTTTTTTTTGGTTTTTCGAGACAGGGTTTCTCTGTGTAGCTTTGCGCCTTTCCTGGAGCTCACTTGGTAGCCCAGGCTGGCCTCGAACTCACAGAGATCCGCCTGCCTCTGCCTCCCGAGTGCTGGGATTAAAGGCGTGTGCCACCAATGCCTGGCAAACTTTTTTTTTTCCGTTGAATGATCGATTCATGATGTCATCCAGACAATGGCACTCGCGGGAGCCGAACTCGCCACCTCTGCCACCGCAGGCCGGACGCCTAACCTCTGAGCCACCTCTTGGGTTGCTATGTCTCCCTTTTCATTTCTCATTTTTTTTTAATTTGGATTATTTTGCTTCTCTCTCTATGCTTTTTGGTTAATTTGGACAAGGGTTTGTCTATCTTGTTGATTTTCTCAAAGAACCAACTCTGTTTTATTGATTCCTTGTATTGTTCTCTTTGTTTCTATTTTATTGATTTCAGTCCTCAATTTGATTATTTCCTGGTGTCTATTCCTCCTGGGTGTCTTTGCTTCTTCTTGTTCTAGAGCTTTCAGGTGTGCTGTTAAGTCACTAGTGTGAATTTCTCCAACTTCTCTATGTGGGCATTTAGAGCTGTGAATTTTCCTCTTAGCACTGCTTTCATAGTGTCCCATAAGTTTGGGTGTGTTGTACATTCGTTTTCATTGAATTTTAGAAAATCTTTAATTTCTTTCTTTATTTCTTCCTTGACCCATTGGTGATTCAATTGGGCATTATAGGCTTTCTGTAATTTTTGTTGTTGTTGAAATCTAACTTTAAGCCATGGTGATTGGATAAGATACAGGAGGTTATTTCAATTTTTTTGTATCTGTTGAGATTTGCTTTGAGACCAAGCATGTGGTCGATTTTGGAGAAGGTTCCATGGGGTGCTGAAAAGAAGGTATATTCTAGGTATATTCTTGTTTGTTAGGGTGGAATTTTCTGTAGCTATCTATTAAGTCCATTTGAGTCAAAATGTCTGTTAGTTTCCTTATTTCTCTGTTAAGTTTCTGTCTAGTAGACCTGTTTATTGGTGAGGGTGGGGTGTTCAAGTCTCCCACTACTAGTGTATGAGCTTTGGGATGTATGATTTAAGCTTTAGTAATGTTTCTTTTACAAATGTAGGTGCCCTTGTATTTGGGGCATAAATATTCAGAATTGAGACTTCATCTTGTTGGATTTTTCCCTGTGATAAATATGTAATGCCCGTCCTGATCTCTTTCGATTGATTTTAGTTTGAAGTCTATTTTATTAGATATTAGGATAGCTATACCAGCTTGCTTCTTAAATCCATTTGATTGGAAAGTCTTTTCCTAGCCTTTTATTCTGAGGTAGTGTCTGTCTTTGAAATTGAGGTGTGTTTCTTGTATGCAGCAAATGGTTGGCTCTTGTTTTTGTATCCATTCTGTTAGCCTGTGTCTTTTTATAGGTGAATTGTAACCATTGATATTAATGGATATTAATGACCAGTTATACTTAATTCCTGTTATTTTTTGGTGGTAGTGTTGTTTCCCTTCTTTGGTATTTGTTGGTGTGGGACTATCTCTTGCCTGTGTTTTCATGGGTGTATCTAAATTCCTTATGTTGGATTTTTCCTTCTAGTACTTTCTGTAGGGCTGGGCTTGTGGAGAGATATTGTTTCAATCTGGTTTTATCATGGAATATTTTGTTTACTCCATCTATGTTGATTGAGAGTTTTACTGGGTATAATAGTCTGGGTTGGCATCTATGGTCTCTTAGTTTCTACATAACGTCTGTCCAGGACCTGCTGCCTTTTAGAGTCTCCATTGAGAAATCAGGTGTTATTCTTATGGGTCTGCCTTTATATGTAACTTGACCTTTTTCTTTTGCAGCTCTTAATATTTTTTCTTTATTCTGTATGTTTAGTGGTTTGATTATTATGTGGCAAAGGGATTTTTGTTGTTGTTGTTGTTGTTTGGATTCAGTCTACTTGGTGTTCTGTAAGCTTCATGTATCTTTATAGGCATTTCCTTCTTTTGGTTGGGAACGTTTTCTTCTATGATTTTGTTGAATATATTTTCTGTGCCTTTGAGCTGGTATTCTTCTCTTTCTTCTATCTCTATTATACTTAGGTTTGGACTTTTGTGGTATCCCAAATTTCCTGGACATTTTGGGTCACAACTTTGTTGGCTTTAGTGTTTTCTTTGACTGATGAACCTAGTTCTTCTACCATTTCTTCAACACCAGAGATTGGCTCTTCCATCTCTTGCATTCGGTTGGTTATACTTGCATCTGTACTTCCTGTTTGTTTACTCATATTTTCCACTTCCAGCATTCCCTCTGTTTGTGTCTTCTTTATTGTCTCAATTTCAGATTTCAAATCTTGAGCTGTTTCCCTCATTTGTTTAATTGCTTTCTCTTGGCTTTCGAGGGATTTACTGATTGCTTCCCATTTTTTTGTTTGACTTTTCCTCTAATTGTTTAAGGGAATTTTTCATTTCCTCTTTAAACATCTCTATCATCCTCTTAAGGTCATTTTTAAGGTCGATTTCTTCTGTTTCTTCTGTGTTGGGATGTTCAGGTTTTGCTGATGTAGTTTCTGATGAAGCCATGTTGGGTTTTATGTTGTTGACTGTATTTTTGCACTGGCGTCTACCCATCTCTTTCTCCACTTGGTCTAAGCAGTGTCTGTGTCTGAGGGAGGCTCTCAGTCTGATCTATACTCTGAGTCCAGTGGGAGCTCTTGGTCCAGTCGGTGATGGGACTGTTTGTCTCAGGGAGAAGCACTTAGTCCAACTGGCCTTTGTGGGCTCTGTCTAAGGAAGTAGTTGTAATCTTGGCATGGGTGGGTTGGGAGGGATGGGGCTTGTGGGTTACAAGTTCTGGTGGGGGGTGGTGGTAGTCTGACCTGTCTGCAGGAGGTCTGGCTGCCCAGCTGGCCTGAAACTGGGACTGCAATGGGTGGTGGTATAGGGGTGCAGGGTAGTGCCCCTGGGTCCCACCTAGACAAAGACTCACTTCTTAGTCCAATCGGGTGCTGGCAGTCTCTGTCCCAGGGAACAGTAGCAGTCTGGGAGGATGGGTAGGATAATTTTATTTTTATTAACCAATTAATTTCTTCCCAGACCCATCATAGCCAATCTCCCTCCTTCAACTCCCCCCAGTCTCGCCACCCCCAACATCTCCCCTTACCTCCCATCAACTCCCTCTCACCTCTCCCCAAAAAAGTGCAGTCATCCCATGAACATCATCAAGCCCTGACACAACAAGCCACAGCAAGATTAGGTACCTCCAATATGAGCACATGAGTGCAGGTCCACACAGAGACCAGGGTGCTAGATCCACTGAACCTGTAATTATAGGTAGCTATGAGCTGCCTGACATGGGTTCTGGCAACCAAACTGAGGCCTCTGGAGGAGAAGTGAGAGTTCTGAACCATTAAGCCACCTCTACAGCGCCACCAAACAAATTTTAGACCTTCATCACCCCAGAAGGAAACAATGCACACTTTAGTCTACACTCTTCACCTCCAAACCTCCCTCCACAAACCTCGAAAAACCATTATTCTAATATGTGTCTTTCTGGGTTTACTTCTTAGTAGATTGGAATATTAAAATATATAATGTTCTTTATTTAGCTTCCTTAACTCAGTGTAAAATTCTCAGTATTTAACCACATATTAAACAGTATTCTATTTCTTCTATATTTGTTTCTTATTGCCAAATAATGTACCAGTGATGAGTAAATCATACCAAACATTCATAAACTGAAAAACATTTCGAGTGTTTCAACTTTTAGTGCCTAAATAATGCTTCTCTGAAGATTCATTTACAGTCCTTACAAACATGTTTTTATTTTTCTTGGGTATATATCTGTGAGTGAGATTGCTAAATCACATGGTAAGTCTGTGAAGGAATTATCAATGAAAGGCTCAATCCCCACTATTGATGATCTCAAAACAAAAAAGATAGATTAATTATTGACCTGTCAATTCCTCACACCCTCAGCAACACAACATCATCATCACCTCATCATCCTTTTCACACTTTTACATTTATATTTTCTGTGTATTCAAATAGGGGGTGCTTCCCTTAGAAAACAGAGGTAACACAACAAGTTACTGATGTCACCTCTCTTCTCCCAACATCTGGATCCTTTGTATCAAACCCAGGTTGCCAAGCTTAATGGTGAGTGCTTCTAACCATTGAGCCATCTTATCAGCTTCCCTTTTCTAACTGTCTCAATTGTGATCAATTTTAGCAATACATAGAGAGGGAATAGTAAATAACCATCTATGTGGCCAATATCAACTGATAGTCATGAGTGTTTTGTTAAAAGTATCTCACTTTAATCTTGATATGTCTTTTAAATTCCTTTTGATCCACACAAAAACAGTGAGACAAAATCACATGGTTGGTCCTGTCAACTTCCCAAGGACTAGATCATGAAACTTTGTGGTGCAGATTTGGGGAGACACCTCTGGAGCATCTCACTCTGCCTACCCTGCTGTGCCTGGTGGCCTTGCCTTAGCCAGGCAGCAGTGTTCCTCTCTGGTTTCAGCAAGATGATGTAGCACTTGGGGATGAAGATGCCACCCAGAAGGCCAGCAGTGGAGGCCAGGATGGAGAAAATCTCTACAGCCACAGTGGACTTACCCCGGGCACTGTGGTACAGGGGCAGGAAGGCTATCCAGACACTGCAGAAGAGCAGCATGCTGAAGGTCAGGAACTTAGTCTCATTGAAGACATCTGGCAGGCCCCTGGCCAGAAAAGCCACAGAGAAGGTACCCAGTGCCAATAATCCCAAGTAGCCCAGCACACAGAAGAAGATGGTGCCAGAACCCTCCTGGCACTGGATGACAATGTGCTGGGGCTCTGAGACCATATCCCTGTCTGGGAATGGTGGGGAGGTGGCCAGCCAGACCCCACAAAGAACAACCTGCATGAAGGAAGCAATGAGAACCACTGAGGTGGAAGCCCCAGGGCTCAGGCATACCCGGATCCTGTCCCCTGGCCTGGTGACCCTGAAGGCCAGGACCACTGTGAGAGTCTTGGCCAGAACAGAGGACACAGCCACCGTGAACACCACAGCAAAGGTGGTCTGACGGAGGAGGCACGTCCAGACACTGGGTCGTCCAAGGAACAGCAAGGCACACAGGGCACAGAGGCAAAGAGAGAGCAGGAGTAAGTAGCTGAGACTTCTGTTGTTCGCCCTGACCACAGGGCTGTCTCTGTGCTTCAGGAACACTCCCAGAACCAGGACAGCCAGACCAGCCAGGAAGAGTGCCACCAAAGCCAGCATGAATCCCAGAGGTTCCTCAAAGGCCAGGAAGATCTCTGTCCTGGGCAGGCAACGGTCTCTCGTGTAGCTTGAATACTGCTCCTTGGGGCACAGAAGACAGCTCTTCATGTCTATGGGAGACACACAGACACCATTTCTGCAACACTAAATGAACTACACCAGCTCTGAAGGAAGGTGTCCCAAGCACTAACTGCTCTTACAGCCTTTCCATCAAGTCATGTATTTATGATTATTTTCCTGGTGACCAGGGCTAGAATGGCTCATATTAGAGGTAGAGGCACTAAGGGAAAAATTGCACAGTCTATGTCTATTTTATGTGAGGAGTCTTGTTTCTGTTCAAACAGTGTCTCATGTAACTCAGGCTAGCCTTGAACTTGTTGAGTAGCAGAGGATGACCTTGAACTCCTAAGTCTTCTTCCACAACCTCTCAAGTGCTGTGATTATAGTCCTACACCACTATACCTAATTTATGTGAGTTTGTGTATAATCATGTTTGTGTGTGAACACAAGTATTTGAGTGGATGAACATGCATGTGGAGACCAGAGATGATCAGATATTGTTTCTCAGTCATTTCCCCCACCTTATTTTTCTAATCAAACTTATTTGTATATTTTGGTGTATGTATGTTTCTATGGGCTCAGGTATGCCAAGGTGTGCAATTGGAGGTCAGTACAACTGTCAGGAATTTGGAGCTCACCTTCCTCCATGTGGGTCTCAGGAACTGAACTCAGGCTCTCAGTATTGGCACGGAGTGTTTTAACTGATGAGCCAATTCACCAGCCTCAAAAATGTACTATTTTGTTTTAAAGTTACTTGTTTTACTTTACTTGATGAAGTTATGGTCTGTACATTTTCATAGACTGCAGAAGATGGCATCATTTGCCCTGAAACTAGAGTTACAGATGGTGTGAACCAACACTCCTAACCACTGAGCCACCCTCTCAGCCCACTCTTCACTTTAGTTTTTGAGACAGGATCTCTCATTGAACCTGGAGATCACTGAGTTGACTACTCTGACCGCCACAATCCTTAACATTCCTCCCTTCTGTCTCTGTCTCCTAAGTGCTAGGACTACAGGAATGTGCCACCATACCTGATCTCCTATGTGAGTTTTTAATGGGTCATTTCTTCCCAATAGTATCAGTAACTGATTATATTCACAAATATTTTAGACTGAGCTGTGAAACCAAAATTTATATGAAGTCATACCCCTCAACATCTCGAAAGGGAACTGGATTTTGCCATAAGTAAAATGGAGATGATGTAATACAGGTTAAATGAGGTCACCAGGGTAGATGCTAATACCAACATGGCCACTAATCTAATAAAAAGGGGGAGTTTTAGCTGGATGTGGCTGCACATGACTTTAATCTCAGCACTTGAGAGGCAGAGGCAGTTCGATTTGTATCAGTTCAGGGTCATATTGGTCAATGTAGTGAGTTCTAAGCAAGGCAGGGCTGCATAATAAGCCAATGTTTCAAAGCCAAACAACAAACAAAAATAGATAGATAGATAGATAGATAGATAGATAGATAGATAGATAGATA